>QLSR01000314.1:1478498-1532149 GCA_031780015.1 Citrullus colocynthis
TTTTTTTTTTTTTTTTTTTTTTTGGCTGTTGTCGTCGTCGTCGTCGTCGTCAATGATGATGTTGATGTCGTTGTAATGGCTAATCCTTAATTTTCCCCATATTCAACTTGGTAAGTAAGGTTATTTGTACTCTTGATTGAACTAATGCTATTCATTCCATTTGCAGTTAATAATATGATCGAGGGTGAATACAAATACTCCAAATGTTTCAATTTGGACTCTTAATAATTTTTTTTTTTTTAATTTAGTTACATACGCTTTAATGTTAGAGAAATTATTATAAACAAAAAAAAAATATATATATATCAACCTACTTACAAATATTGACTGTTGATAGACAATGAAATTTTTTAATGTTTGTAAATGGTTTGACTCATTTTGCTATATTTGAAAACAACTCCGTTAAAAAAATTATTAAATTAATGTTATTTAATTTTATATTTATGGTCGAGGGAACGATAAAATTGGACTGGATTATATTAAATTTGCCCAATAAAGTTTAACCACTTGTTTTGTTTGGATCACAAATTTTGTTTCTTAGATATGAATATAAAATAAGTAGATTTTAAATGTGTTAGATAATTAATATATGTATTTAGATAAAATAATTAATATCTAAGAATTAAATGTTTGTGTTTGTTTTACCAGTTTTGTATGTTGAACTAAAATTGATAACTATATATAAAATATGAAAATAGTATTCATAATTTTAATATAATATGCGTATGTTTTACAACTTTTGTGGATGAGAAATCTAATTAATTAATTAAATCTAAGAGAATAACTTGATTTAATCATAAATAAAAACAATATTGTTATATTGATTTCAAAATAATCAATTAAATTATAAATAAATATTTTTACATTAAACAGAAATTAAAAGTATACTAAAAATAACTAAGTTAATTTATTACTAGAAAATAAGAATAAATTAATTAATATATTCATAATAAATAATAAACTTAATATTAAAAGTTAAGATAATATAAAAATATAATCCTAAATGTGATTGAATTTTGTCAAGTCTAAATAATTTATTGATATTCAATCATTAATTTAAAGTGTGTAGTTAATATTAATCGGTAAAACAATAAAAGAAAACATTGACAAAACCCTAAAAAGCAGGAAAATTTTCTGCTACCACTGCACTGCTAGAAGTTTTCTTCAAAAAACAGAGGGAGGAGGATGGAACAATTGCACAAATGACCTACTTTAGAGACAAAAATGTAAAATGACTCATTTTACTCATTTTCTTTAAAATGTCAAATAACCATTTGCTTATGTCATGTACGTGTAAAGTTAAGAATTTGTCCTTAATTTCTTTCTTCCATTTCCTTCTTCTCTGGTGCGATCACAACTCCTCCAACAGACCAACTTCGGCAAGATTCTTTCCTTTTTTTACCTCTTTTCTTCTTCTCCGGCGGATCAACTTCAGCGAAATTATTTTTTTTTCTCCTCTTTCCTTATTCTTCTTCTTCTTTTACACGACCTACTTTGGCGGAACTGTTTTTTCTCTTTTTTTTCCCTCTCTTTTCTTCTAATTCTTCTTCTTCAGCTCAACCAATTTTGGCGACAAATCACATATAAGTTGTGGCGGTAAGAGAGAAGAGTAATTTATGAGTGAGGAAAAGGAGAGCCAGAGTCAAAGAGTGTGATTTGTGAGTTAGGAAAGGAAGAGAGAGCTAAAGCGAGATGGTTTTTTCGTATACGCAAGTTTACTTTAGTAATTTCACCTGGATGTGACATCAGCAGAAGATCTATTTTTTTTATAAAAAAAATAGGTCATTTGCCATTTTGGACCCGAATTTTGGGTCATTCATACAAATTTCCCATAAAGGATTACTAGAAAAATAGACAAACGAAATCATTAAAGCGCTTAAGCATTTAATACGTGTTTAGTTTGTCATCTTTTAGGCTGTAGAGTATGTTATTAGGCCAAAATGAACTTGGATCTTAAGGTTTGAAGTTGATGTCTATTTGGTCCCTAAAATTTCAAAATTAACACTTTAGTCCTTGAGGTTTAATGAATAGTTCTAAATGGTCCATGAGGTTCCTTTGACCATCCGTTGACTTATAGTCAAATGACATGGCGGTTAAATATAATTAGTCGGCTAGTTAATGTGGCAAAATTTATTTAATATTATTTCCTTAAAAGACTGTCTATACATTTATTCTAATAGTCCCTTTTGTAAAACCAACATTTGAAAAGGTTTACACACATTTGAAAATGTATAGTCGGCTAGTTGCTGTAGGCATGATTTTCAAAGGTAATCATAATAAATGGCCTAAAATAATTGATTTAAAGTTCAAAATTTAAATTTATATAATTATTAGTTAAAATTTTAATTTATACAACCCTTATTTATTTATTTATATTCCAATTTTTTTTATATAAAAAAGAAAAAGAAAGTATGTTCCAAGAGACTGTTTGAAACAATTAGAAGAATTATATTGATGTAAAGTTGTACATGTACATGTACATCTCTCTCTCTCTCTCTCTCTCTCTCTCTCTCTCTCTCTCTCTCTCTCTCTCTCTCTCTCTCTCTCTCTCTCTCTCTCTCTCTCGTTAGTGCACCATTTTGAATTGAAGATATACCAAAAGAAAATTATGGGGGCAGCTGAGTAGCTAAACTCCCTTCTTTACAAAATGGAATCAGCAAAGCTAATTAGCTGCATCTTTCTTTTAACACAAATCTTTCATTCTTCACATCAAAATTGACCTCTTAACATCCTCATGCCAACAAGATTATAGGTTAGCACTTCCCTCTCTTCTTTTTGCTTCTTCAAAAAAGTATATGCCCACATCCATCAAGCACGAGCATGGATATAGAATTGTTTGCCTCCCCTTTAACCCCTTACTTAATCCTTGCAGAGCATCGATCGCACTTCTGTGATCGAGGTTGGTGGCTCTAGGTCTTTCTCTTGTAGCGAGTTCCCGAGCAACTGCTGCATCTGTGAGGCAAATGTATCATCGAGAACCTGTAAATGATCGAGCATTTGAAGTTTTTTTTATCATGTTGTCCAGAAAAGTATTTACTATTCCATAAAATCATAACTTGAAAAAGTAACTGCTTACTGAAACTGCGATCCGCGACCCTCTATACCATGACCTGTTCTCTTTCCTGTTCTCCATGAAGCTTAGAACATCCTGTGACAATTATAAAATTTTAGATTAAAAAATGTAAAATCTGGAAGAATGAATTCTTGATTTTGGCGCAATTTCGAAGCAAAACCATAAAAGGAAACTTGATTTATCTTACCCGACCCATCCGGTCCCAATAGCCCCGACAGAGAGCAATGAATACATGACTCTCAAAGACAGTATGAAGATGATTTATTGTGTTTGACAAATGATCTTTCAGTGGTTGCAGCCTGCTTCGTATTTCCGATTCAATCACAGCTTCCTTGGAGTCTTGTAGAATCTTTTTCAGCTTTGTAGCACTTTGTAACTTCGTCTGCAGTAAATAACAAGGCAGATTAAGATGGTCTCAACGATAATACTTCAAGAAATGTCCTTAATCTAAAATCCCATGTTTCTTCTGTACTATTTCTCATTATAATCGATACTATCAGAGAGAGACGGGCAAGGGACTCAAAATCAAGATGATTAATTACATGATGTACCATCCAACTTCCGTCTCTATTCTCAGCAATAATGTATGTATAAGTTGAATTGACAACAAAAGTGTTATTTACAATTTCATTTACTTATTCCTGTTAGTTCAATAAACTAGATTATTTATCTTCTTTCTTTCTCATACCAATGGATATCAATGGGTGCTCAAGCCAGATTGCACTCACCTCGACTAATCTTATGACACAACTTAACTAATCCTCGTAGGATATTAAATCGTAAGTGGCCACAGTGATTGAATCATTCCCTCTCAACTCCTTTATTATGAACTAGAATATTTATCTTTATTGAATATACATCTTTTCTTGCTTTTTATCTTAGGAGTAAATTATCTTTCCCTTTTTGTAATTATAACTTATCTTCCCTCACTTCGCACTAGAGGTATGTTGCCACTCCCGGAAATCCTCTATTAAGAAAAATGATACCTACATTCTCAATAAGCTTCTCCACAACTGCTTGCAAATAGTTTCTGAACTTGGCTCTGAGCATGACTGTCACTTCACTAAGACGCTCGCCAGGAATTACATTTCCACCTTCAGGAATGCAGGAACCCCACAGCTTAAATTGCGCTTCTATCTTCGGGCGCAGAACATCAAGCATCCTCTTCATGGAATTTAATAGAATCCCCAGCTGAAATCATCATTAAATTTTAAAATCAAAGGATGCACATATGAAAGAATACTTTGAATTTGAAATGTCAACGTACCTCGTCTGGAACAGTGTAAGAGCTGACAGATCGTTTAGCAAGTTTCTGGACATACTTAAGTCCAAACTTTTTGGGTGCTAAATTTTCTTTTAGTGGTGCCAACACATCAGCATACTGCTTATCCAATGCCTCCACTATTGCTTTTTCAACATCTGCAATAGCCTACAATAGAAATCCAAAATGAAGAAAGTAGAATTAGTTCTCATCCGATTATGAGACAGTAGAGTACAAAATAAGGACCTGTGAGAAGAAAAGAAAAATGAAGATCCCAGTGAAGGAGAAAGGGTGGTTTGTTCCTTTCTAGAACTGAATTGTTAGTACAGATAACAGTAATTTTTTCCCCTGTTTTCAAAAACTAGGCCTGTTTACTAACATTTTTCTTTGTTCCGTAGTCTACTTTTATAAACGTTTCTCAAATCATAGCTAAATATCAAAAAGAAATTATTAATAACAATATAATTTCTAAAGATATGCCTTTTGTTTTCAAAATTTAGCTAAGTATTTAAAAGAAGATTGAAGATAAACCAAGCTTTTTTACTAAGAACTCACGCTTTCATAAAGAACATAACAGTTACACTACCCAATTACACAGAGGGATCCTATGCTAAAATATAAGGCTAAGCCGATCAACAAAAAGTAGTGTTAATTAATGCCCACAAAGAATCGAGTCTCCCATTGACCAATGATATATAGTTAATTGAGTCTCCCATTGACCAATGATATATAGTTATCCACAAGAAAACATTAGTCAAGGTTATCCACAAGAGAAACATATTCCTAAGAAAATTGAGGGTTTCATTTCAACTTCCATGGGATCCCACGGAAGTTCTCGATTATTTCCATGATAAAGATCACCCTCAAATTCCAGGCAAGTTCTTACTGATGGTATTTAGTTTACAAATACTCGATGGCTAATGATTATTAAAACTGAATAAAATGTAGAGTTGGAATTTAAACAACAGTGGTGGATAACTAGCATGCCAGATTAATGAGTGTTTGCATCACAGCATTAGTGACACAAACCATACATGGTGCTTTTTGATGAGATATCAGATGTGCTTTAAACATAATGGTTTTGAGATCGTACAGTTGGATGTTGAAGAGATAGTGTTAACAATAAAAAGAATTTCCTGCTAAAAAAAGTAACAAAACAGATTACAACCAGATTATGAACTTACTTGTTCCAAAACAAAGGTGTACTCTGGCCATCGACAAATGAAAATCTCATAGTCACTCAAAGTTTCCTTTAATCGGTCATACATTTCATCAACAAAAGGTGTTGTTGAATGTTGAGTTCTAACTCCCGACCACTTGACCTGCATTTATATTTTATTCAACCACAACCATGAATTAAGTAAGATAAATTGAGCAGCCTAAGTTTGAGGGAAGGGAAAACAAAGTTATTTCAGAGATATTCCCTTTGTTATACATATAGCATCTTTTACGACCACATGTCCTTTTCTGTTTATAAACTCGTATTCTCTTTATAGTTAACAGAAATTGAATTCCAACATGTTTCACGGTAACAATAGATTTTAGTATTCAAAATATATATATTTAATCAAGAACTGACCTTATCCAATTTGCACGTTTCAAGCAATGACAGGCGCTTATCCTGGATCCACACCAGAATATACAGATGGAATAATTCTTTTGCATCAACACCGCCTTTTACAGGACTGACAAAGAACGAAAAATGTGTTGGAACTGTACAAGATCATCAAGAAGTTTTTCCCAAACATGTTTTTATAATAATAACAACATTTTTTATTTTTAAAAAAATGGGTTTATGTAAAAACAAAATTTACCTAATATTCCATCTGGAAAGATCCCTCTGAAAATCAGCAGTCGCAATAACAAGTTCTGCTACTGAAGGTGAAGGGCCTGTTGGTGGACAAGCAATTAGGAAAGAGCGCAATCTACTGCAAAGCTCTGTGCTATATATTGAAGCAGAGAGATTTGGTAGGTCTACAAAACTGCAAAGAAACTTATGTCAGCTAGTTTCTCAAACCTAGAACAATTATTAGAAAAAGTTTTTCGAACATGTTTTCCTTGAACTTCTGATCTAAAGAACATAAAACTGTTTTGGAAGTCCCCAAAACAAGCCGTACAGAGAATCAGTTGTAAAGGAGAAGGGAGATTTTTCTTTAGAGATGCAAATGAAGTCAACTCCCCTTAAATTTGGATTATAGTTAAGATGCATACATGGCTCTAGAAGGGAAATGTACACAACTGAACAGAAAGTTGTACCTGGGAAGTATGTGTTGATTATGGATCTCAATGTCAGAGAATATCTCCCCCCTAATGTCAAGACACACTGATTTCATCTTTTGGTAAGCAGTAGACATGGTAACCATATCTACCAAACTGCCTTCATTACTGTTACCCATATATTCATCTGTCTCACTCAAGTGCCTCCTTGATCTCTTTTTCACAGCAACCTGGAAAGATGAGCCCTTAGGGAAAACTTGAACATTCAACTTGTCAAATGTAATTCTACTTCCTACAGAAATGAAGTTTCTCAAAACCTGGAAATAATGGCACAAGGAAGTCTGAACCTCCGGAGATAGAATATCATGAAGAAGAGTGTACAATTTAACTGCAGGTTCTAGAGCAGGCGCTGCAACCCCTGTTGCTGGTCTGTACACCTCCATAAGACCCGAGAGAGCTGCTTCGTCAAGTGATTTATAATTCTCAAAAACAAGAGCAAGTATCTGCTCAATTTGATCCCTGGTTTCTCCTAAAATTCGGTTCTGAGAGGCAACCAACAAGATTTGCAAAATGTTCATCATATACAACATTGACGTATAAAATAAGTAATAAGGTAAAAATCTACTGGTTCGAGCTGGGAAGCTCCATTTACTACCTCTTGATGACTCAACGTACTCTTGTCATGGCCCTTCATAACAACAGGCATGAGCAAGTCATACACCAAAGTTAGGCAGTCAGCCGTTGGCGTGGCCACATCCATGATATATGAAAGATATCTATTAACCATAACGGAGGTACGTTAATAGCTTAACAAGTAAGCTACAATCAATATTCACCATACAATATTCATCATAGAGTAGTGAATATATTCACGTGTTACTTGTCCGCCATTTATGTAGAATAAGTAATTAACTTAACATAGCCCCGTTACCTTAATCTGGTATATACTTCTGAGATGCCATAGTATGATGCAAACTCTGTCAAAAGCCATTTCCAGGATCCATGCAACAAAAGGTTCCTCTGTTGAAAATGCTGAACTTTCATGGCAACTTCAAGAACCAGGTCGTATGCTACTGTTTCTGCCACAGAACCACACTAGGACAAACGAAAAGATAATATTTATGGTATGTTCAGACTTCAAATAATGTAAAAGTAATTTTTTTCCCTTGAAATTTTAAGATTTCCTAAACATTTTTCCTTGATAACAAGTTTAGACCAAGTACAAATAGGCCAAAAAGAGCTAATTGAGATCACCTTGAAGAAAGCTGCTTCTTAAGACCATGAAGAAGCTCAAAAGAAAGAGCAACCAGAACAACTGGGTAAGATCCGTTTTTACAAGATTTGGTGACTCAATGGGGATTCAGAAAAGAATTTCAGCTTATTTGATTTTAAAGACAGGACAAGTGCATTATCAAATGAAGAAAAAAGAGTGGAATACTTGAAACGAAAAAAGTTACATGGCTAAGGGAAGGGGATGTAAAATTGACTCAACCAATCTATTAAAACTCACACACAACGGGCACTTATTCAATAGCATACCTTTGGGTGACTATTATCATCTGTACTTGCTGAGTAATTTACATAGAGTTGAATTTTGCCCACAAGCTCATGTTCGGGCTCTCGGTAAATAGACCACCAACGTACTTTATCTCCCTGCATTCAACTTCAGTATAAATTTTTGACTACAAGACAGTATAGTTGAATTACTCTTAAACTCAAAGCATTCTCAGGCTCAAAAAAGATTTTACTGGGTTATCCATAATGGCAGCTATTTGCAGGAGAGCGCGACCAATATGCTTTGCATTGGAATCCTGAACTTCAATTATTAGATCATCACCAAGACCATCTGGAAAGCTGTAAAGTTGTCAGTAATTTTCTGAACAAGATTCCTAACTACAGGATGATACATGGGCAAATAACGTACAAAACATGAGTTTCTCCTGATCCAGCTTGCATTTTGACTGCATCTTCCTCAGCTAAACTTTTCAGTCTTAGTAAACATGGGTATGTTTCTGATGACAGCAAAAGAAGGGATTCACCAAGGGCATAACATGAAAATAAAATTTAAGTGGACAAACAATTTTAAGATCCAGTATAAACATGAACAAAGAATGCACATACTCAACCCCCATCAGTGGAACGGCACATGTTCAAGGGCTCATCGTAAATATAGCTAAAGTACTCATGGAGCAGAACTAAGAAAGTTTCAACAAAAATTAATCAATTGTTACCTATTCTGATACAAATTAGAAACAATCCAAATAGCATCTACTTCACTATGGAAAACTAATTACACAAAAGTTGATTGTGCAGATATGTTCAAAATCATAATTTATAAGTACAGAGCATTACCTTGCACCACCTCATAAGACGATGAACTGCTGCGCAGGGTTGTTACACCCGCTTTTAGAACTTTAGAGACCTGCTTAATGTACTGGGTGCTTGCATGCACATATGCCATGCTTTGTCTTGATAAAGAACTGTTTGGAGGTATTCGTGGTGCAACGCGAATTTTATGCAAAGCGTGCCATCCAGAGGCTACTGCTGACTGAAAGCTGGAAAATTGATACTTCATGGTTTCTAGGTTTACTGCAGGAGTTCTTAAAGCTAAAATATTACAGCCTGTTGGTGGATCCAGCCCCATCTTCACTTTCCGCACTGCACAATAAACAATCTTTAAATCACACCATTGTCACATGCCACCTGAATAATGAGGCTTTAATGACTATCATGCACTTTACCTTGCACCTTTATTTTGCCTATTGTTTTCTTTGGTTTGGTAGGAGCTCCCTCATTGGCAAGTTCTGAAGTGCGCTTTACCAGCAATTCATCCTCCGACTGTAAGAGTACTTGCCGTAAACTGGAGCATATGGATGGAGGTGTAAGTTGGTAAAGGCAATGAAGTGCAACTTTTTAACTCAAGATTTAGATTCTTTGCATGGCATTCAGTGGAAAGATTGTATGAAGCCAAAGGAAAAGAGAATGAGCCTACCCAAATGCATCTCGTAATACTGCACATTCATTTTCCAAAAACATTGGGGCTTCCATATTTTCCATTGCCCAAGCATGAAGACATAATCGCACGCATGCATCATACGCTATGACTGCATGCCAAGGTCCTAAAGCACTGATATTGGAATTATAAACCCCATAAGAAAACTAAATGACGCATGTCTGTCATCAAATAATAAATCCTAAACAGTTAGATGGCAAAAACCTGGCATTATATGTGGGGAGGCGAGCCGATCCTGAACTGCCAGCAGCTTCCAAATTCACTGGTCTGCAAATAGAGCAAGGAGATGATAATATATCACATCCCAACTTCTAGAATAAACAACAAGCGGTAACAATGAAATGATACCAAACATAAGATGGAAACACATGATTCCGATTTGTTTATGCCTTTATGGATAACAAAGTCAGCTGTAAAATAGATATTTCTTTAGACAATTTAAGGGGGAAATTTTTTTTAAATAAATACATAAACCAACCTGACAAACTGATCGTTGCTCTTATTTCCTTGTGGCAGTGCAACTCCAGATGGAGTTTTATGTTCGCGTGTGCCATCAAACTTCACATCTTGACTTTTTTCAGCACATTGTTTAATTTCCTGTGATGAAGCCAAAAATGGAGGGGCACTGGGAATGTCATCTTCGTCATCGTCATCGGAAAACCTTCGATTATGAAGATCCTGCAGAAAGACTAAGTCAGCACATTACAGAGAATGAAGACAAAATATGTTGGAGAGTGGTTTCAAACAGAAAAAAATAATAAAAATAATAATATAGAAAAAAATGGAGGGGGAACACCAAAACACACACAGTAACTCTTGTCAAATAAGTTAGATTAAAATGGCCCCGGTAAAAATCCTGAAATGGACATATTTAATTCATACATCTCCAATCAATGAAAGCAAACATGTGAATAAAACCAATAGACTTCGAGATACTATAGGCGAATACCCAGATATATATTACCAGTTTTCCCAAAAACGTTTTCAAGCGCCATCAATTGTACAACTATCATGCTTTGTAGAAAAAAGAATTCAACAGCATGTCCTAACTGATGCGATTAGCTGGCGACATGACTAGTTGAAAGTGATGGGGAGTCTATTTTTTAGCACTCACTACCTGGACATTCCTTACACCCTCAGAAGTAGCATTGACTATGAAAATGGTGCATCTCCCCATTTATATTATAAGGTACCAACTTCCATTAAGACGAATTACAGAAGGAGGGGTAAAAGAACAGCCAAACAGAAAAGCAACCAAAAACAAGAACAAGTGCAAAAGACTGGTCCAGTTGTTAAGAATAAAAATCCCAGGAAACCAACAAAAACACGTTAGTGCAAATACCAAAGAATTGGCATTAAGATATGCTAGACTCCAAACCGGATTACCGGGGAGGTCTATGAACCCTCCTAAATTTCTATTTCTCATAATGAAATTTGTTTCAAGCAACAGAACTTTGAGCTAATTTGAAAGGGGAAAAAACCTGACAAAGAAGAAAATAGAAAAGCCACATAAGTTACCAAAATCACTTCTCATGCCTTACAAGCTTAAAAGTTTCAAAGTAATGTAAACCTTTTTAGGTGCATCTCCCACATTTACACGTGATGGTAGGCTTGATGAGTATCCCTCTGAAGCCATGGAAGCTCTATTCCTGGGCAAAGCCCCATTAATACTCCCCCCCACTTGTGTAGTAGAAAATTCAGAACTTGCAGCAGAATCCGAAGTATCGTCTTCTGTAAAACCATTTTGCTTAGTTGGGTACCTCCCATTTTTAATCGTCATCCTATCAGCCATTTGCCTCTGACCACTAACCAATGTTTCCCTCGATGAACTAACATCGGAGAAAAAGTAATCACTGCCATTATTTGTTCTCCCATGCAAAGAATTTCCATATCTATAAGTAGAACGATTTGGAACTCTGTTGTGTTGTTGGGGAGAGGAGTCTAAGGAATATCTAACCCCATAAACATCCTCTTCGGAGTCAGTAGACAGGTCATTCTCTGAAGCAGAAGCACTATCGTCCACGCGACCAGAAATGGGTCTCGAGACTGGAATGCCACTCGCCGGCAAGTGCCCACTTCTAAATTTCGACGGCGGTGGCAATCCAAAACCCCTTGCTCCAGTACCCGCTCCAACGCCGATAAACGGATCGGCTCGATACCTCAAATTTGAAGTACCAAATGTATCATCCTTCTGTCAAATTAAACCAAAAATATAAATAAATAAACGCAAACTCAAAAGTTTAACTAAAGAAATCAACTGATTGCAGAAATTTCCACACCCAAAACTCAATAGTGTAAAAACAAGCAAGAACAATATTCCAAAAGAAAAATAATAGGGATTGCAACAGAACGAGACCTCGCGAACCCATCGAAGGGCACTTTTATCGAGTCCTTCGGTAAACATTCTAGCTCCCGTTCAGTCTCCGAATCGTGCAACCGCCAAAATCAAATCACAGACGATTCTACACCTCAAGCAAAAATCCTCATCTTAAATTTCCAGGAACTCACATCAGAATCAAACGCGCAGAGCTCACTGCACGAAAAATGTCGACAAAAAAAGGCAATTCCGCTCGGTAAATCACGCAGATTGAGAGAAATAGAGAGAGAAGATCGACAAAGAACACAAATGAGTACGAGATTTGAAGAAAAAATCGAGGAAAAAAAAGTTTGCTTCTACAGCAAGCTTTTTAGCTCTGAAACCCACTGCAAAACCAAGCGGCTACTGCTTATGGTGGTACTCTCTCGCGAGCTTTTTTCCTTTTCTTTTTCTTTTTTTAGTTTAGATTCCATCTTTTCCCATTTTTTTAAGAAATTATTAATGTTAATCGAAATGACGCCGTTTCCGTAGTGTTTTTTTGGGAAATTATTCATTGAATTATACCGAAATTAAAGGGCACGTACTTGAAGTGGGCGCTGTGAAAAAGGTAACGGACCGCATACGTGGCGCCTGGGTTTTCTTTTTCTTTTTAAAATAAAAATTAGGCTAAGTACCATCAACTTTATCCTTTATTTAAAAAACGTCCATGTATTTTTGTAAATTACAATATTATCCAAATGTTTCAAAATTATTTTTATAGTAGAATTTCTTTACAACTTTAAAAAATTGAAACTTGAATAAATGTGATATTGACTTTTAAAAGTATGGTGATTTAAATTTATGGTCTAGATTAATGTCAGAGTTGATTTCTATAATTTACTCCTTAAAGAACTTTGGGGTGCTAAATTAGTTATTATAATTATAACCTATGGGTTATAGTACGAACAATAAATATTAAAATAAAGAGAAAAAAAAGATAAAATAGTAAACAGATATTTTAAATAGTAATAATATTAGTTACAAATAGTTGAACTATAATAACTTAATTGACCAACCTCGAGTTTATAGCTCCAATGCTTCTAATAATTAATTTTTTTTTATTTAGAGACAATATACTAAAGTTTGAGGGTATTTCTTTTTAATTTAAAAAGAGAATTAAAATTAGTCGAACGTTGAAGTGGGGACGCAACGCCAATTCTTTGGTTTCAGATTTACTAAAATGAAAAGAAATCGGACGACTAGCAACCGGTTCACATGGGAGTGCGGGCCCCACTTGTCCCCTACTTTCTGTCTTTTTTCGTCACCATAGTCCACCAGTTGGTGCCTCTCCCGGTGGCGTTTTTCTTCCTTCGATACTCAAATTTAAATACGAATATAATTCTCAAATATTCAACCCTTTCACATTTTTCTTATAATTCGATTTGATTTGAGTTTTTTTAGTACAACAATAATTGTATGATTGGGATTGATTCTCGGACTTCAAAAAAAAGTTATGTCAATTAATACGGAACTAGGTTCATTTTGATATCTAATTTGAGTTATTTGACCTAGTTTCATAACTATTTTTACTTTTATCTTCATTTCAATTTCAAACACAAACACGTGTATGAACATTTCAAGTCTCTAAACAAATATTTTTTATTCCTAAACTTTTATACAAATAACAATTTAATCTTTAAATTTTAATTGGTAGTAATTAATTTATATGCATTCAAACATATAACAATTTAATTCATAAACTTTTGGAAGTAATAGGTTAGTTCCTATACTTTGAAATTTTAACAATTTAGTCTCTATCATAAAAATTTTATCAAAATTAAGTGTCAATTTTTATCGTAACGACTTAGTTTTTATAATGTATAAGTAAATTTGATTTTATTAGTGGATTGATCTACCTATATAAGAATTTCATTAACTAATAATGATAATTTTCACAATAGACACTAAATCGTTATAAATTGTGAAGTATAGAACTCACTTGTTACTTGTTAAAGTTTAATGCCTAAAGCACAATGACTAGTTTGTTACTAACTAAAATTTAGGTACGAAATTGTTATTTTCATGAAAGTTTATAAACAAAAAATATTTTTTAACCTTAAGTTATTTTTTTAGCACAATAAAAGTGAGTATTTAAAATGTGAACCTTCATCGGTCTTTAAACATAATTTGGTGCCTCAAATAGCGCATTTTGCTATATTTTGATATTTTGTATTTCTTTTCAATGAAATTTGGTAGTTTATTTTATGTTTCTTTCTGATGAAATTTGGTAATTTACGTAGGTTGGATTTTCTTTGGTTAAACAATATGTACAGTGAAGAGTTTGAACTTCTGACCTCTTGGTCAAAGACTTGAAAATTTTGATTTATGTTATTTAAACTATGTTGGTGTTCGTGTGTATAAGAAATGTGTGTATGTAAAATGGGTTAAACTTTTATAATTGGGTTGTATCTTGTATTGCTAATTTTAAGTTTATAAACATTATTTAAAATATTGTATTATAAACATGGGAGAGTGAATAAAAAATTCATAGCCATGTAAGTACCTGGAGCTCTCTATTTATGAAAAATATTTACTTGAATTATATAAACATCAACTCATGGAATTTACTATGGATATCAAACAATCGGTCTCTTAATAGCTTAAATAAACAAAGTTCAACTGACATGAAATTTGTACTATTAATTTTGAAGTGAAAGGTTCATTTCTCCTTCTATACATGTTATAAATAAAATAAAATTGATCAACTAATGAAAAGATGAAATTATAACTCTTTCCATATAATAGGGATCAAAGTTGCAACTTTAAAAATTATCTACAATAAAATTGATTTAGCAAAAACAGACAAGTGTTCATTGAAAAAATAATAAAAAAACTAAGATGAATCTAGTGTTTGGGGGTAAAGGTCATGAATGGTATGTTTGGAATACATTTTGAAGTGTTCAATTTTAGAAAAAATAAGTCATTTTAGAAAGAAAAAGAAATTGTAATGTTTGAAAACCACTCAAAATAAGTTTTGAAGTGTATTTTAAACTATCAAAAGAGTTTAAATAAAAATGAGCTTTTTTGAATTTTTTTTTATGAAGTTAATCCAAATGTAGAAATTTGGATCCTAAAATTCAAGTAAAGTTCATGAGAAGAAACTCGAGTTTGTGAACAAAGGTAGCAAAGTAAATCTACCTAAAATAAGGGTAGCAAAACAAATACATATCATATATGGGTAGGTAACATACTAAATGTAAGTTTGACGATTCTTATGATTTTTTTTTTCCTAATAAATAAACAAATATATATATACATAGATAGAGAGTTGTACCTAACTATAACTATTTTTCAATAAAATCATCTATGCCTAGAGGACACGTGTACCATTCTACAATAAAAGTTGGTGTAATCGAAATAAGATTCCATTGATGAATCAATCGTAATAGGTCTCAATCACAAATGCAATTGGATTGCTTTTGATCGTGTTTACTTCGATAATAGTAATAATAAATGTGAAATTTTCATGATTTTCATACTGTAACAGTAAAAGTATATGTAACGGCAATAATAATGGTAACAGTGTCGACCCGTAACTTTCCAATCCAATTAGCTTAATCGCTCTCACTCATCAATCAATTTGCAATTTTTTAATTATAGATTTAGATGTAGACCCCATATATTAGTATAGGTACCATAGCACGAGTAACACAACAACAAATGTAATTAAATGAATCCATTTTTCAAATTACCATCGATTTATTATATTTTTATCCGGATAGATGTGGCTTTAGTTCATGGATTGAACTATGTTTTAGGAAATTAACATACTCTCAAAGCAAGCGTGTTTCAAATATGTATACATCATTGGGTTCTTTTCTTTCTTTACAAAGAAAAAAAAAATCTCATTCAAATTTATATTCTAAATAGTCATAGTATGCTAGAGATATGAGTTAATGGAATATTTATTTATTTATTTATTCACTTTTTTATGAGTTTAGCAAGAGGACTAGTTCAAACTCCAAACATTGCCCCTAGACGCAAATGGCTACCTTGACATGACTCTCAATTTATAAAGGTATACTAGAATCAAAATGTTAAAAGTTTGAATTATTCTCCCGTTATCATTTAATTTAGAGATATTAAAAAATAATAATAAATAAAAGTATACTATTTGAATATGAGTCTACAAATTTAAAAGTAAAATCTTGCTATGTTTTTTGTTTGTCGCTTATTGATCATTTTAAATTAGGCTAGATTGCAAAAAATCATTTTAAAGTATGATGGTAGTTGTAACTAGACTCTCAAACTTCTACGAGTGTTATGATTGAACCCTTCAAATGATAAAAATTGACCCTCAACCTAATACAATTTGTACAATTACGCAAATTTGAGAGTCAAATTTTAACACTTATACGAGTTTGAGGACTTAATTTTTATAATTGAAACTTTAAGAGTATAGTTGCAACTATCACTATACTTTAGGGGTGGTTTTTACAATTTGTCCTTAAAATTACTATTCAATGACATGTTTTGAAGTGATTATAAAATAGTTAAACCCACTTTTGGTCATTTTAAAATCACTATAAAACATGTTTTTCATTATTCAAAACCAAATTTGATGAAATGAAAACTGCATTTAAAAGTATAAACTTAAATATTAATTTAATTTCGAGTGACTTCCACTATTCATATATTAGTTTAAATTTTGTATCAACCAACATCCCTTCGGAATAACTTAAAAAATATATATTTTTCAAAAATTTATTTTTGTTTAAACACGTTTGATAAAAACTGTTTAAAATAAAGACACTAAAGGCTTTCAAAATTTATTTTGAGTGATTGTCAAACACTTGTACTTCTTTTAAAATGACTTGTTTTTTTTTTCAAAATTAATCACTTGAAAAGCTATTCCAAATGTGTCTTAAGTCATTTTATTTTTAAATTCACAAAATTATCGTACACAAAATTGAGAGTATAAAGTCTCACTAGAGATACAATGTAATGTTTTATTTCTAAAATAAAAATATCAATAATTAAAGTTCTATTAAAGACAGAATTTGAAATTTTAAAATTAACTCTTTCAACCTAAATCAGAAATTTCAAGGATTGTAATTTAAACATTTTAAATATAATTTTACAGGAGATCAACGGGCAGGCGTGAGGGAGATCATCAAGGCACGCTAATTTTGTGCCACGTGGAAGTTGTATTGTATGCAATGCATCGGCATGGCATGTGATTGGCATCATATGTCAAACAACTTTAGTTTGAAATTTTTTGAACGTTTCGCGGGAACGAGCAAAATGATAAGAGTAATAATAACAACAAAAATAAAGGTCATTTTCGGACATTAACATTTATTTTTAATAATCTTGTTGTTTTTCTTTTTTCTTTTTAATAATACTTGTTGGTATTTGGTGTCCCTACGCAATTATTTGGTAGCTTATAGCCTTGTAATCTGGACAAGTGATTTTTTGTTTCTTTAAAATGTGTAATAGATATTATATATAAAAAAATAGATGTTCATACTTAGAACTCATTTGGGAAGTAGATTTGGAATGTGTTCGGATTGGGTTGGGTTTTGAAGCCCATATTTAGGTAGTCCTCTTAATGCATATTATCTTTCATGTGTCTTATGACTACATATACTTCGTTTAGGTGGTGTCACATCCTAGTTGTCAAATTACCTATAAATAGTGTCATTTTGTAATTTTGAAAGAACATGTTGGCGACAAATTAAAGAGAGATTTCCATATTTTTCTATTTTCTATAATTTCAATTTTATTATTATAATACTTCGGTATTAATGTTTTCGTTGTGCATCATTTTGCTCCTCAAATTTATAATATGATTGATATTATATTAATCAAACTGATTCACTTTTCATGAATCAACAATTACACGACATTTTCAACTGTCATTTTGATACTATGAACTTTATTCTTTTGCTGAGGTATTTGATTATTGCCTTTTTTGTCAAAATTAAATAAAGTAAAAATACACAACATTTAAGCTATGTAGAATAACTATTTGATTTTTAGTTTTTATTTTTAAAAATGATGCTTTTTTTCCCTTAATTTCTTAATCATGTTTTCATATTCCTTGAGTGAGCATTTTAATTACTAGTCAACTTTGTATATATAAACTTAAGTTGAATTTTAAAAACAATCCTAATATACAAACATCAATATAAAGAAACTATAGGTTTTTCTTTTCTCTTTTTTTTTTTTTTAACATGAAAGGAGTGTTTGTAAGTTAAAAATAAATAGCTATCCAACAACCCTAAATGATTCTCCGATATATTTATTTTTGAAAAAAAATATATCTTGAGAATTTTCATTAAGTCCAAATGAATTCATACTAAAATAATCATCCATACATAAAAGCTCATCAAAGTGTACATATCGTAATAACAAGCCAATTTTTAGATAAAAATATAACTTTTGAAAGTTTAGAGATACTTTTGAAACGATATACTAATACGAGTTTGTCTACGAAATAATGTTAAACATATTTTTAAACTAAAAAAGTTAAGAATATTATTAATACTTTCGAGAGTGAAAAAGAACGGTTTTGTCCTAGGCTTATAATAAGAATATTTAAAATACACATACATATTGTTTCCAAACACTTTTGGACTTCCTTTTTTTTTAATGAAAAACAATAAATAACAATAGTTGTCAAACTTCTCTGTTTTCAAAAATAAAATAAAACAAATGAACCCATAAACAATAGCGTCAACTAGCCCCAAATTTTCAAGGTTGATCAAAAAATACTGAACTTCGGTCGGTATTTAATCTATACTTAAAATGTCCAAAAGCTCTGACTTTAAATTTTGTGGCTATCATCAACCCATTGCGTATTTAATATTTTAAAAAATCAAGTGATATATTTGATATAGAACTAACTGACGGATTGGATTGACTTAAGAAAAAATGTTTATTAAAAAATTTATTTTTGTTTAAACTGTTTTATAAAAACGGTTTATAATACACCTCAAAATCTATTTTTAGTGGTTAACAAACACTTCATTTCTTCTAAAATGGTTTATTTTTTTTTTAATTAAATACTTGAAAATATATTCCAAACACACTCTAAAATAGACGTGTATGATTCCAAAATTTCAACTTTTGTAAACTGTGTTTGTGATTCTCTTAAAATGTTGATTAAGCTAAACCTTGTTTGGTAATGATTTGGTTTTTACTTTTTCAAATTTAAGTCTATTTCCTCCGCTATCTTCCTATAGTTTTCTAATTTTTTTAAGTAAACGAGTTGAGCGTTTTTGCCAAATTCCGAATTCCAAAAACATTTTTTTTTCGTTTTCAAAATACTTGGTTTTTTATTACATTGGTAAAAATAGATAATGCAAACAATACAATTAGGGGGTGTTTGGGGTGCCGGATTGGAATCAGGATTACGGGGAATCTGATTACGATGGGTTTTGTTGTCTGGAATTGGAATACGTTGGAATCTGATTACGGTGTTTGGAGTGCAAGGTTGGATTGGCTGGGTTTCTGATTACAGTGTTTGGATTGCAGGCTTGGGTTTGGGTTGGGTTGGGTTTGGCTGTTTTTTTTTCTTTTAATATTATTATGGTTGTTTTTTTTTTCTACATCTGTTTTAAGCTTCATATAAGGAGAACTTTGTCGGTTCATACTATAAAAAATTAAACTATCATAGTATATTATAATTTCGATTTTTTTGCTTTTAAATATTATTTTGACTGTTTTTATTTTTTTAATATTATTTTCAGTAGTTTTTTTTCTAGATTTGTTTTAAGCATCATTTATTTTGAATTATATTTGTTCATACCATAGAAAAGGAAACTATCATACTATATTATAATTATGATTTTTTTTCTTTTAAAATAGTATTTCGATCTTTTTTTAAAAAAATATTATTTCCACTGTTTTTTTTTCTACATCTTTTTTAACCATCATGTTTTTTGAATTTTATTTGTTCATACTATACAAAATTAAACTACCATACTATAAGATTGATTTTGATTTTTTTTTCTTTTTAAATACTAAAGGTAAAGTAATGTTAGTATATAATAGAAGGACAACGATATAAAATTAAAGTTCGAAAAAAAGTACACATAGTTCAAATTACAAACAACATTATGGAAAGATAAGGTTCCTTAATCATAAAATAACTAGGGTCGCATATTGAAGGGAGGAAAAACATAGTCATGGTGTTGGATCCCGTTGTCGCCCGAGGACTGGCATGCATAGTCATACTTCCACTGTGATGGGAAGTCCACAAAGTGGCTTAACAGCATTGGATCTGCAAGCAATGACCGTGCAATAGTTAATCCATCTTGTACTGACAGACCAGGAATGGATACATACGTACCGGTTAGAACTCGACTGTCGATCGGGTTAAAGAGGCAAATGGATAGGGCATATATCAAACGAGAAGTCCACCATCACATGAAACAGAAGAAAGTTTGAATAAAAATAATTCATAACATAAGGAGAAAGAAATAAAAAATAGCAAAAGATTGAAGGGGACTCACCGGAAAAGAAGAACTTGGAGAGCAAATTTCTTCTCCAAAATGCAAAATGGTGTGTGAATATAAGAATAGCAGAGAAGAGCATTCATATATAAGCATGTGAAGTTAAACAACCCAACCACTCAATTAATTTGACTGACAGTGCAGGAAGTGACTGAACACAAATAAACCAACAACCAAATTATAACAATATAAAAATAACAACGCATGGCTGCGACAAACGCATGACATTCGACCCTCGACCAACGCAAGGTCTATTTCGACAAACGCAAGGCCTTCGACCCTCGACCAACGCAAGCCTTCGACCAACGCAAGGCCTACTTCGACCAACCCACGGCCCACCTTCGACCGACGCATGGCCTGCTTCGACCAACGCATGGCCTCCTTCGACCAATGCATGGCTGCTTCGACCAACGCATGGGAAGAGTGAATGCGGACAGAATGCAACAGAAGGCAATAGAAGAGAGAGAGGGAGAGCAGACATCAGACAGAGTGAGCATTGGGAAGCGAGGGAAACTGGGAAGGATTGAGTTGGATTGAACTTGGGCTTGGTTTTGTAATCCAAACCAACCCCAAAGCCTATTCCCCAAACATGGATTTTGTAACCCAATACAATCCAATCCAACCCAATCCTTTACCCCAAACACTTCCTTAAAATTATAATGGAAGTTTATAAACTTAATTCTAAAAAAAAAAAAAACTAAATAGTTACCAAATAAGACCTTGATTGCCTATTATACACCAAATAAATTTTTCATCAATGCATTGAACACAAAACAAGCTAAGGGGCATATAAAATTGTTTTTTAAATTTAAAGACATCTTCAATACAAAGTTAAATTTTCAATATTAATAAAATAAAATAAAAAGTTAAAAGACTTATTACACAAGTTCTAGAGTTCAAATTTAACGGACAAAAACTCAATGTTTCAATTTGCAATCTTAAAAAATAAAATGTTAAAAATCATTTTTTGTTCATAAACTTTCATATAAGTAATGATTTAGTCCGCGATTTTCATCTCTAACAATTTAGTCCATATACTTTCAAATATGCCGTGAGTCTTTGATTCCTTGAACTTTATTGTGCAATAATTTAATTCATATACTTTAAAATTTGTGACATTGCCGTCCTTATTCAAATTCATAATAATTTAGTCCCCCATCTGATTTTTATCAACTTATTTTTATAATTTATAAATAATCTTTATCATTATTCAATTTATCAATTTATACAGGTAAGAAATTTCATTAAACTTGAATAATATTTCTTTTATTATGGGGACTAAATTGTTAAAATGGTAAAATACAATGGCTAAATTGATACCTTAAAAAGTTTAAGAACTAAATCGTTAGAAAATAAGGGTTCGTTTGATAACATTCTCGTTTCTTGTATCTTGTTTTTGTTTCTCATTTTTTAAGAAACAAACTTGTTTGATTGTTCCCATTTATTTTTCTAAATTTTAGAAAACGTTTCTAAAAAATGGGCAAAAATTGAGAAACAACAAAAAAATAGTTTCTCCCGTTATTCTTACTATTTTTATTTTACGGTTCATACATGTAATCATTCTCAACTTTTAGTATATTGGTATCAAATGTCCAAGGATTTTTTTTTTTTTTTTTTGGCCGATCATGAGTTCAAATCCCACCTAAAATATTTCCTTTTGGGACATTTTCATTTTCAATTTTTTTTTTGAAGAATCTGTTCTTTTCATTAAATTTCTTTATTTTTACTTTTTCTTTTATTAATTTTATTATTTACAAAAATAATTCTTCCATATTTATATTTTATCTTATTTTTAAATTTTAAATTCTTCAATATTTTAATTTATATATATATATATATATATATATATATATATATATATATATATATATATATATTTCAAATTTCAACTATTGAGATGAACACTTTTATTTTTATTTTTGTTTTTTTCTCTTTTATATCCATTTTCATCTTTTATATTTTATTGATTTTCTTTATTAGTTTAGTTATTTACAAAAATAATTATGCTATATTTATATTTTATTTAATTTTTAATTCTAAAATTCTCCAATATTTTTAGTATATCTGAAACCGAGTAGAATTTTACAATATATAAATTTTGTTGATTAAGACATTCATTTAGCCTAACTTTAATATTTTACAACCACGACATTTACATAACTAAGTTGGATTTGACTTGGATTTGACTCAACGTCATTTAAGACAGATGGCTCAAGTTAGAGATAAAACGACTAAAGGAAGAGTTTTCGTGTGAACAGGATTCGTTCCCTCAACAACCCGAAATGCTATGGTTTGTTGACTTTCTAGTAGTAAGGTAGCTCTGACTCAGAGGGCCCTGAGAAGCGCAACACTCCAGTAACTGATCCTTTTCCTCCCCGGATCAGGACTCGGCCTCCACTTTCTTGTACTAGCTGACTAAAGGAGATGCGAGGGAAAAACTTTTGTTTATAACTAAGTTGGATTTGACTCAACGTCATTTAAGACAGATGGCTCAAGTTAGAGATAAAAGCGTCGATCAGAATTTGGACAACATATGAAGGATATGATACAACTTTGTTATTATTATTTAGTTGTCGTTGAGACTTATTTCTATTAAATGAAATAAACTTTTGACAATATCTTTGTCGATTTTTAATGTATGACATATTTTTTAAAAATATTATATCGTTAAAGAAAAACAAGAAATAAAACAAAAAACCAAAAACAATAAATAGCTATCAAACAAATTTTTGTTTATGTTTCTTTTTTTTTTTTTTCAAAAAACAAGGAGCAATAATAATTATCAAATATAATCCTGTTTCTTGTTTAAAAAAAAAAAAAAAAAAAAGAAACATGAAACAAACAACAGGGAACGATAACAGGAAACGGGAACGTTATTAAACGGACCCTTAAAAGTAAATTTTTTTAAAAGCCAAAAGTTTGTACAAACTATATGATTACATCACGAGACACCAATTATGTAAACCACCTAGGATGTGAAATTTGAAGAATGGAAGACTCTTGCTTCTTCAAACCCTTCCGTATGACACAACGCATCAATACATTTTGGTTACGACAAACATGAGAGGAGGAAACAACCCCTATATCATAACCCCACCCCCTAGTCTCATCAATAAAGAAAGAGATTTCAAAATTGTCCACCACCTCATCACTCAATAGTTTAACAACCTATAGAGAGTTAGACTCCATCAAAAGACTTGAAAGATGGAATGAAAAGTTTCTCAAACCCAAAACAAATGGTATCACTTCAAAAAGTTTCACCTCATTGGAACGAGGCAGGATTTCAATCTAGTGAATATGACCCAAATGGTTGTGAAGCACCCATCCAAGGCCATCCTCTTAAGAGATAGGATTCCAAATAATATTGACTCAAAATACAAAAATTAAATTGTTACAAATTAGAAAGCATATGAACTAAGCGTTAGTTTTATTTATAGTGTTCAAAAAACTCAATGACCCAAAAAATCTGATCGACACAATTAGTTTGGGGTGAGTCATCAACTCATTTAGGTTGGGCTCAGTTTAAACCGATGAAAAATTGATGAGCTGTATTGGTTCATGGACTCACCTAAACCAACTCAAACCTATTATTTATTTTAATAAGCATATATAAATTTTTTGTTTACTTATGATACAATTATATGTACATATTCTGATTTTAATTGCATTTCATCTCTTTTTTTTTTTTTGGGATAATTTATTCTCCAACAACTTCAAAAATAATTTTTAAGCACTTTAGAAAGAAAAAATTCATAATATAAATGGTCATTTTCAAATATAGCAACATAAGCCAAAATATTTATAAATATAGCAAAATGTCATTGTCCATTGGCAATAGAAAAATATTTCTAGCAGTTTTGTCATTTGAAAAAATTACCCTAATATAAATTGAAATTGAGGTGTTAATCTATTCAATATATGAAAATAATTAAATAAAAGTTTTATGTATTAACATTTTCTTATTTTAGAATTTTTTTTAAATGAATGACCATAATAACTAAAATAAACCCAACCCAAATATTTTATGGTTGGTTGGGTTCATTATTTAGTAGGGACAATTGCAAATATAACAATTAAGTCCAAAGTATTTGTCGATATAGCAGATTGTAAAAGAATTTGTAGATATAGCAAAATTTGGATTATGTTTTCAAAGTTCTTGAGTGATAGATCATATCAATAGCAGGATCTATCCGTGATAGACTATATTGTTAATAGTAGTCTATTATTGATAGATTTTACTATATTTGTAATTTTTTAAATTTTCACAATTACTCTATTTAATAATAGTTATTTGAGTCGAAGAAACCTACTAGAACAATTCGGTTGAGTATGAAGTATGAAATATGCTTCAACCTAGTTTCATTAAAAATAATAATATAAAAATCTCAAATGAAACCATGAGGCCCAGGCCCAATGAAAGCTAAATCGACAGAACAGGACCACCGGCTTCCCCAAACCCACCACGCAGTGAATAACAATAATCATCACCTCAACGAACCGCAATTTTCTCTCAATTTCTCTCCATTTTCCCGGATGCCAAACACTCCAGCAACATGTCGGGCGCCTGGGAAGACAGTGTTACCGACTCCGATCGACAACCCGACCCCGATCATCAATATTCCCACATCAATTTCGATTTCTTCTCCGCCATTGTTAAACCCAAGGTATTTTAATTACTTTTTCTCTCCCCTATTTCTCGCAACCTTCTTACCTCCCCCTCTTTCTATTTCTAGGATTACTACAAAATCTTGGAGGTCGATTACGATGCTACGGACGATGATATTCGATCCAATTACATACGACTAGCTTTAGTTCGTTCTCTTTCTCTAATTGTTTATCGGCAGCTTTTTTTTTTTTTTTTTTTTTTTTCCGGTTTTTGTTTACTGGCTGGATTGTGTGTAGAAATGGCATCCTGACAAGCAGAAAGATAAAGACGGCGCCACTTCCAGATTTCAGGAAATAAACGAGGCATATCAAGGTCAGTTGCGCGCCATAACCCCTTTTTCCCCTAGCTACTGAAGATAAACCCTTTAGAAACGGGTGGCATTTAGTCGTCTTCCATGGAAATTTTGACCTAATTCACAATTATTATACCATCGATTTATTAGTAAAGTTCTGCAGCTTTGAGCTCTAACCGCGAATTTAATTGGTGCGTTCACTAGCTGCAGAGTCATAATAGGTCACTGAAACTTCCATTTTGTGTTTAATAGAGTTGAACGTTTATTTATTTATTTTTTTTGGTCTAATAGGTAATCGACAAATTCGTAAATTTTAAAAGTGAATTGATGTATAAGATATTAATTTTAGATTTTATGTTTAATGGAATCTTAAACTTTTAATTTGATGTGTAGTAGATTCGAAATTTACATTCTCCTTGCGGAGTAAACTTATAGTTTAACCTTTGTCTTATGCGGTCCTGTATTCAATGGTTATCGAATCTCTTTTTTATTCATTTGATATCAATTAAAGACATGACATCAGGGTGCATTAAAGCCAGAGAAGATTATTAAATATCTTTATTTATATCATTATATGTTTATTTATAATTTTAGAACAGTCAGTAGCTGCTGTGAAAGAAAACTTCTGTCTTTCGTGCATGTTTCTACAGCTATTAGTTTCAGTGTTTTTTCCCATTTCCCCCTTGGGGTGGGGTGGGTCTTGAGGGGCAGAAATTTATTTTCATAGAAATACTTCAATCCTTGCATTCTAAAAATTAGAGGAAAAGTTTTCCAATCTCAATCTTTGCTTTTAAATATGTTGGTAGATTGTCTATTCATAGGATCTCTGGGAAAATTTGTTTTTCACGTTTGAAGCTAAACATGCACTCAGACTTTTGCTTTATATCATAGTCTTATGAGTTTAAAGTGAAGAAAGAAGGCAGATAATTAGCTAGAACCTGTTAAATAAAAATTTCAGTTTAGTGAGTTGCTTTTCTTATGGAGACACAGTTCTTCATATTTAGTTCATTGCAAAAGAAGTTGTAGGTACCCTATGATGGCACAACAGTTCCACCACACTGCACTGTTTTAAAGTATTTCACTTCAGATTTCCTAGATACTTTTAGTTTTTGTCGTATTTTATTTACTTAGACAATTTTTTCTTGTCGATTTTGGACCGTGTGACGTACACCAGGATAAGAAGTTGGTATCAATTATCATGACTATGGATCTAGGCTGTAGCACGTTTACAAAACAGTTATGGTAGTATTTACATTTAACTTCAAGGGCATCCATCTTTTGCCTTTTTGGATTGTTTTGTAACCTATGATAAGGAATTTTCAAATCCAACTGTTATGAACTTTTGTAACTCTTTTTTACCACCACAACTGCACTTTTTTAGAGTATTCATTTATATCTCTAGCTGTTTAGCCTCTGTCTGATGATGGGTGGTCCTATGGATCTGTTATGCAGTTGATATGAAATAGATATTGTTTAGCACTTAAAATTCAATATCACTTATGCAGTTTTAAGCGATCCTTCCAGAAGGCAGGAATACGACGAGAAAGGGATGCTTCATGTAAATGATGATAACATAGTGGTATGAAATTTCCATCATCCCTCTTTATGGAATATCATTATGTTTCCATATGTGTAACTTTTTTGTGCTTCAAATTGAAATCTCTTTCTGCAGGATTACCTCAAGCGATACAAAAGCCTTATTTTGACTTGTAATGGCCTCGGCATGAAGTATTCAATTTGGTGAAATTGAAGTTCCCACAACAGCAAAAAGGCCTTTCTTGGTACGTTATTGGATCCTTTTTGGCTATCTCCCATAGTTTAACTGATCAGTCAAGAATGAAAGGGCAGTCGGGATTATGTGACTTGTAACAATATTGATGAACATCTTGTTGTATTACATGAAATCAAAGGGATGGAGGCCTTTTGTTGTGAGGCACTTTCCTGCTTCCCCCATCTTTTCTTACTATGTATATGTACAGACAACAGTGACCCTTAGATTAGAGGGAGTGACAGAAGAAAATACATGGCTTTCTGATTGTTTCTGTTCCTTTATTTTTCTATTGGATAGAAAAGGAATAGACCTTGACATGAAGAACCGAACAGTTTCTGATGAAGGAATTTGTGTCCTGAAATCTCAGTGGTAGAAGTTTGAAATTTTATTTGTTCAAACAGTTTCGTTTGATTATTTTTGCAACAAGTGTACTTTTTTGAGATGAGTAATTTGATTATCAACCTAAACACAGTTCAACTAATTGACACTAAGAGTTTATAAATCTTACATTTTGAACTTGAAAAAAAAAGGAACGTTTTGATTGAAGGGATCTCTTAAATTAGCTTTTTGATACCAGAGGTTAGGTCATTGGCGTTTGAGATATAATAAAGGCTATGGTGGTGTGTGGCTAAAGAGTCGAAGTTGGAGGAGTGCATGTGCCAACACCATTCTTTGGTTTGACCTATGAAGTTTGTGGGCTTCATGACTAAAAAGAATATCTCTATTTCATGCCTTATTAAAAGAATATCTCTATTTCATGCCTTATTAATTTTTCACATGGGATTTCACAGCTAAATAACTTCATTCACTATTCTAATCACTCCCAAAGTATTTTATCTATTATGCTTTGCTCATATTAGCAGTGTTTGAAACATTTTCTATAAACACTAAAAACAAACATTGATCTAATAAAAACATTGTCTTAAAATTTTAATTCACTATTGATTTTTTAAGACAAATTCACTATTTGGTTTAATATGCATAAATTTAAAAGAATCAAATATGTATAAATTTATGAAAAGACGCTCTTTATCATTTCAAGAGTAAATTAAATACACTGTAAAAATTCAACACTTGAGTATAGTAGAAATAGGATGTACATCCATCGCATTCAAGATAGTTTGAGGTTCTTGGTTCGGTTCTCTATTGGTGATGAGCGTCGTTGTTCTGTCTGGTATGACCCTTGGTTAGAAGGAGGCTCCATCCTTCAACTGTAGTTATCATGGATTTCTTGTACCCTAATGGGACGTGGGTGCTCCTAACTCTAAAGAGTTGGTTGACTTTTCTTGTACCTTGTTAGGACTTGAGGACCTTCTAACTCTAGAGAGTTGGTTGACTTGTTCATTTGATTAAAGCTAAGGTTGGTTAGGAGGACAATGTTTCCTGGCTCCTGTGTTATTCTGGTGTGTTTTCAATTGTTAGTGCTTGGGAGTCCTTATGTCCTGAGGTGCCATGGGCAAAGCTTATTTGGTTTGGAGGTAATATTTATCTATCTGAAATCATTTGTAGACTCGTGATCGTGTTCGACGATGATGTTCTAATATCCCTAGCGACCGTGTTTTGTAATGTTGAAGTTGAGTCCAGGGATCATTTGTTATTTGATTGTCCTTTTAGTAAGGCTAATTGGGTGACATGCTTTTGTGAAGTCGATGTTGCCACAAAAGTTCGCATTGGGAAACAGAGCTCACTTGGACTTGTAAGTTTAGCTTTGGGAAGCAATTGAGGCATAAGGTACGGGGAGTTGCTTGGTGTGCAGTTATTTACCATATTTGGCGTGAGCGTAATTTGGGAGTCCATGGTGCCACTATATGCTCACCCCAGGTGATTAGTCTAGACTTCATTTTGTAACCATTTCGTTATTTGTTTTTGTTTTGAAAATTAAATCTATAGACACTACTTCAACCTTCAAATTTATTCTTTGGTTATCTACTTTTTAGCAATGGTTTTAAAAACAAAGCCAAAATTTGGGGAAAAAAAAATAACATTTAAAAACTTGTTTTTGTTTTTTGAATTTGACAAAGAATTCAACTATTATAATTAAGAAAAATACAATATAAGAAATAAATAGGCTTAATTTTAAAAAACAAAAGCAAAAAACAAAAACAAAAAATGAAATGGTTATCAAATGAGACCCAATTGTTTAGTTTGAGATTTTTATTTGTGGTTCGAAGTGGAATGACCGAGGACCCCTCATTGCTTTATGACCTTTGCTTTATTTATATTTTTGTATTTTTGTTTATTGGTTTTTGCTTTTTGCATTTCTTATTTCTTCTTTTGTTGGGTTTTGTTTTTACTTATGAAGTCCCTCCCTCTTTTTAGCTATATATTACCTCTGCAAACAAAAAGAAAAAAGAAAAATTGAATGCATGTTTGGAAGTATTTAAAAATTAATAAAATTATTTTTTCATGTTTAAAAGCAACACAAATTTCATTCCTCAAAATCAATTCAATGCATAGTTTGTGTACAATTTATAGTATTAGAATTAATTTTGAAGCAATTATAGCATTTTCCAAGTAATTTTGAAAATAACAAAAGTGATGACCTCGTAAGATAATAACACACAGACATTGATGCTTTTTGAAGTAATATAATTGTTTAACTTACAATTAAATACTCTTCAGTGACCAACTCATCAAGCAATTCAAATACAGGCAACATTTTTCTCTCCCTGCAGATCAAATCAACCAAAGTAAACCAAGATTCAGGCTCAGGTTTGAAGCCCATTTCTAACAACCCAAACAAAGATTCTACAGCACCCTTCACCATTCCACTGTTACAAAGAAGAACCAGCAAATTATTTGAAGTTGCATAGTGAGGTACAAAACCCCTATTCAACATCAGACCCAACAACTCATTAGCCCTTTTCAATTCTCCTTTTTGAGAAAGGCAATTCAACACAATCCTATAGCTGCCTTTGTTCAAATAGAAACCTTCAAAAGGAAGCTTCTGCACCATATCAAGAGCCTCTTCAAACCTACCTTCTCGACATAGCCCTCCAAGCATCACGTTCAATGTCACAGTATCGGCTCTGCAATCTTTGTCCTTCATCTGCTGGAGTAACTCTGTCGCCTCATCGACTCTTCCAGTTCTACATAGGCAGTTCATTAAAGTAGTGTAGCTGATTGTATCGGGTCTCATCCCGAGGCTCTTCATTTCATCAAAAACCTCCTTTGCCTCTTGCAATCTTCCCTCTTTACAGAAGCCATTCATTAAGACAGAGTAATTGAATACATTAGGATTACATCCATTGCTTTTCATGAACTCAACTATTCTCCTTGCACGGTCTACTTTCCCTGCTTGACAAAAACCATTGATCAAAATATTGTAAGTCAAGGCATCAGGCAAGATCTTGTCCTTTGAAACCATTTCTTCAAAAAGTTCAATGGCTTCTTTAAGTTTTCCACTTTCACAAAGGCCACCTAACAGAGTTGAGTAGGTGATCAGATTAGGATAAGAGACTCTAGCACTTTTCATTTCCCTCACAACCTCAAATGCAGCTTGAAGATCTCCAATTCTGCAATGGTGCTTAACTAAAATGTTGAAAATGCAAGTGTTTGGTCTTAAGTTGAGCTTACTCCTGGCATTCCCAAGTAACTTCCTGGCTAGATCAACCCGATTGGACTCGATGAGAAGATTGAGACACATGCTGATCGCTTTAAGAGAAGGCTTCTGACGAACGATCGACTGGATGGCATAAAACATGTCAAGAACTCTTTCGTGCATAGAAGACTTTGAATAATGCCTCATGAGATTAAGGAATATACCCTCGTGTAATTTGCAGGTGTCATATGTCATTTGATGCAAAACTCCATCAATAGCCTGAAACTTCTTGGACTTCGCAAGCTTTTGAAGAATGCTTGCATAAGTGGCGTTATTGTGATTGAAACCTTTCTGCTCTGATACCATGTTGAATATTTCAAGGGCATGTTGAGGATCTCTTTCATGTTTGATTAACCTTATGGCCGTTTCGTGAGAAATGTAACTGGATTTGGATTTTTTCTGAGCTTTTATGGAGGTAGTAAAGAGTCTGGTAGGACTAGTGCTCTTGGAGATTATTGCTTTTGAAACCCAAACAATAGCAAGATTCATGAAACGAGAGGAGAAGACGGCAAGATTCATGAAAAACTCCTAAATGGCGATATCATCTAAGAGGGAAAAATCGGTTAGCAAGAACTGGAAAATTTTCTGAACAAAAGACCGTGCACTGTAGTTACACAAATCCATCCATATGCTTGCTAATCCTACATGTTTGTTCACATCTATCATGAATTTCATATGAGTAGCCGCTTTAAAACTAAAAAATTCACAGCTAAGTCATGAAGCATATTCGAATCCCCCACACGTTGAAATCATACGGAAAATTTGAAAAGAAGTGACAAATCCAGTAGTTTGCTCAATCCTCTTCTTCTTCTCTTCCTAGCAAGCAGGGGCGATCGTCGGTTCTTTGTTTTCTTTGTTTTTCGGAAATGGAACCTACGAGAGAGAGAGAACGATGGACTCGATAAAGCGAGAGAGATTACCTGTTAGGTGCGACGGTGGTCGAAGGAGTCGAAGAGATCCGTCGCCGGCACTGAGACGTGGTCTTCTAGGCTGCGCAAGAGATTGAGGAGGTCTCGCCAGAGATCGGCCAGCGGCGTGGGGGAGGAGGTGAGTGCGAGAGAGGGAGGGGCAATAAAGTTGGGGAGACTGTTCATATGTATATTTGGCTAAAAAAAAATAAATTCTCAAATACTATTGTTTTCGAATATAGAAAAATAAATCAAAACATTTATCAATATAATAAAATTTTACTATTTATTACTGTCTATTTTAAATAAACTGATATTATTTATAAATATTCTTAACAATTTTGTCACTTAAAATATTTTTTAATTTTAAAAATAGTGGAGAGATTTTTGCATTTGAGCATTGTTTTTAGTTCAATCCAATATTTAGTAAGAGTTGAAATCTCTTATCTCTAGTCAAGGACATTTAAAACTAAAATTTTGTAAATGGTTTACGTGATTTGGTTAAACTTAGTAAATAGTATATAGATTTTATTGAACCCAGATGACCATAATTTTTAAACCATTTGAATTGAATTATAACTTTATCCAAATATAAGAATCAAAATTATTGATTTAGTCCTCCATTTTCATTTTTAAAGGATCAAAATGATCCTTTTTAAAGTCCAATATCAAAATAAATTAAAATTAAAATTACAATAATCAAAATGAATCAAATTTTAAAATATGTAAATTTAAATGAACCTTTTAACACTAAGTCTTAAATTAATGGTTAAATTACGAATTTGGTCCTGTGATTTGAAAAAAAAAAAATTTAGTCCTATGATTATAAAAATTGGAATTTGGTTCCTATCGTTAGAAGAAAATCATAATTTTGTTTCTATAGTTTGATAAAAGTTGGAATTTAGTCTCTACTTTAAAGACTATTTATGAGAAATTTATTAAATTATATGGATTAAATTCTAATTTTAAATATTACGGACAAAATTTAATTTTTTTTTTAAATTATAGATACTAAATTTATAATTTAACATAAATTAATAATAATAATAAAAACAAGTATAGGGACAAAATAGTGAAGATATTTATTTCTGAAAATGTCTAAAAAGTAGTGAAGATATTATATCACCGTAGCTCTGGTTACAACCAAACACAGATAACATACAAAGGAAAGACGAGTTAACACAGCTCAGTCCTCTATTCCTCCCGCGCTGAGTCTCTAATGGCGTCCGCCATCCCTGAAAACCTAACAAGGGAGCAGTATGTTTACCTTTCGAAGCTTTCCGAGCAAGCCGAGCGCTACGAGGAAATGGTTCAGTTCATGCAGAAGCTTGTACTGAGCTCCACTCCAGCCTCGGAGCTCACTGTCGAGGAGCGCAATCTCCTTTCCGTCGCATACAAAAATGTGATCGGTTCTCTCCGCGCGGCTTGGCGTATCGTATCCTCAATTGAACAGAAGGAAGAAGGAAGGAAGAACGAAGATCACGTTGTCCTTGTCAAGGATTACAGATCCAAGGTCGAGTCCGAGCTCACCGACGTCTGCGCCAGTATTTTGAAGCTGTTGGACTCCAATCTGATACCATCCTCATCCTCTGGTGAATCTAAGGTGTTCTACTTAAAGATGAAGGGAGATTACCATAGGTACCTGGCGGAGTTTAAGATCGGGGAGGAGAGGAAGTCCGCCGCCGAGGATACCATGCTAGCTTACAAGGCTGCTCAGGTACTCGAATATTGTCATCTTGTTTTGATTTCTGGCATATTGTTCGTTTTAAATAATCGAGTTTGCGAAATTGTAATTTTAGGGTTTTTTACTGATTAAAAAGCCGGATCTATATGCACTATTTATATATCTATATGACAAATATATTTAATTAGCCAGTGAACCTGCTAACAGTATTTCGTTGAAATGTGGCTATTTCGTGGCTTAATAGCTTAGGCTTCACTGATGAATCCTAGACAAGCATGAAATTACTTGGATGATATGTATAAACTTCAGCTTATCCCCGAGCTGTTACTAGTCAGTCAGGTGCAATTTGGCATACTGGATGGTTTTGTCAAGTCATTATGTATCTACTTGAGGCTTTCGAGTTGAATTTGTTTAAAGAAGTTAAATACATTCATCGAGAGGAAAAACGTCGAGTCTATTTCTGTTGTAGATGTAATGTAATGAACTGAAAGGTTTATATATTCAAGTTGTCAAATTACCCTTGAAATACATGGAAAGGGATGAAATATTTGAAATTAAAATGAAATGGTAAACGAGCTTAGGTGGGAAGGTCAATACATTTTTTCTTTACCATTAGAATTTTGGGTGTTCACGTTAGCACCCCTCTTATAAATTCTATATTATGGAGGATATTGCAGCTGCCGATCTTGCACCAACGCATCCAATCAGGCTGGGGCTAGCACTAAATTTCTCTGTTTTTTACTTTGAGATCCTGAACCAGCCTGACAAAGCCTGTAGCATGGCCAAACAGGTAAAATTGCATTTCTCCACCCTACTAGCTGCTTGTTATTGTTATTTTATTGCTTGCAAGTAACACTTCGACGATTGTCCAAGGTCAACATATTTGATTTACCACTTATTTTTAAGCATCATCCTCCATTTCGCTGCAGAAATTGGGGGGTCCGTTCATACCATTTTAGGCTCTATGAGAAATCATTTGGTTGCATCTGTTTTTTTTTTTTTTTTAATGAGAAACACTCCAACATAATTTCATTGATGGTATGAAATAACAAAAGGCCAGAAATTGACGCGGGGTTACATATTGCTTTTTCAATGTCATATAAGAGATGTAAGGTCATAATCACAAAAAAAGAAGTGAATTAACACCAAGTGAGTGATGTATACAAAAGATGAAAAAAAAAGAAGAGGCAATGGCATTCTTAATTCACGGAAGCACCCTCTCTTTCTCTTTCGCTTGGGGTATGTCGCTCGTTTTCCAATAGGGAAATGACAAATATTGGGGCATGTCGCTCATTTTCCAATAGGGAAATGACAAATATTGCAGCCCTCTTGTCCTTGATTCAAAAGTTTCATTTCAGTTCAAACATTTTGGATCTTCATGTTTGGGGTACTAATCCTTCTAAAGGATTCTCTTGTAGCTCCTTCTTTTGGTGTCTTGGTGGATCCTTCCCCTTCCGGTCACACCCTCTTTACGTCATTTTGCAAGTGAAAATTGTCAATTTCGGAAGAGTTAATTCATACCATACCCTAGATTATGTTTCAATAAAGGTGCTTGGTGTGATAGGTTTACAAGGTTGTATGTTGTGTAGAAATGTGGTTGAGGATTTGGCCCATTTTCTGTAGAGTTATACTTTTTTTGGTTTGGTTTGGAGTTGTTTCTTTGAGAAGTTTGGTTTTTGTTTACCTTGTCCGATGACTTGTGGTTCCATGATCAGGGAGTTCTTCACTCACCCTCGCATAAGAAAGGAGCTTTTCTGTGATGGGCAGGGACTTGTTTGGTTTTATGGGGTCTTTGAGGTGAGAGGATCAATAAAATTAGAGGATTTGAGAGGTTTTCGATTGGTGTTTGATCCTTTCGATTGGTGTTTGATCCCTTTTTAGATTTCATGTATCTCTTTAGGGCTCGGTGTTCAAGTCTTTTTGTAATTATTTGTTAGGTCTTATTTTATTTAGAGTCCCTTCGCTCTTTTTGTTTGGGATTTATTTTTGTCTGCTGGTCCTTCATTTGAAAGAAAAACAAAGTATACACTTCCGTTGTGGCGGGGGTGGATTGCGTCCTTGGCTATTCTTCTTGGAGTGTCTGATCGTATACAAGGGGAGTTCTATAGTTATTACATTAATGTACACTAGTTGTAGAATTATTTAAGTGTTATCACATCGACAAAGAATTACATGGTCTTCTTGGTATCTTCCCTGTTCTACCAATTATGAAATGCGGAATTTCTCCTGAAACATAATTAGCCGCTAAGTTACCGTACAGTTCCGTCTTACTTAAAGCCAGACGTGGAATCAACAATATATGGCTGTGTTTGTGTTGAATGATTAAGAACAATTCCATGGGTAATGACTGCAAATATAGTTTCCCTTCTCTTGGGCTGTTTTCTATGTTTGATATTTTTTCTATTTATAATAATTTTCCTTCTCTTTTTATTTGATTTATTTCAATGAAATGTTTCTTATCTAAAAAAAAATTGTCTCTGATTGAATTTGTTATAAGTACACCATGGGACTTATGGGGAAATATTTTATTCTTTTACATCTCACATTGATGACAAAAGAACTGGCCGGGATACTTGGAGGTTATCCTTTCTCCTTTTTAGATGTTTTGTTTAGATGCAGAGGAATGAATGTGTGTGTATTCATACAGTTCCATCTTTTAGCCCTTAAAAATGGAATTAGAAATGTTCTAAATCTGTGAGCCCTTAACTATACCATGGCATTATTGTGTTTTTATAATGTAAATTTACCATCTTTGTTATCTCTATTTCCACATAACATTTGCCATTATTACGATCTTACTTGAGTAGGATTTGTTTTACAACTGAGTCCTTGAGTTGTAAACCAAAATAGGTTAAATTACAAATTTAGTCTCTTTGGTTTGGGAAAAATGAGAATTTAGTCCCTATGGTTTGGAAAAAATGAGAATTTAGTTCTATGATTTAGGATTTGGAGCAAGTTCGAATTTAGTCCCTACGTTAAGGACTATTTATGAGGGTTTTGTCAAACCATAGGGACTAAATTCTAATTTTAAACTATAGGGACTAAATTTGCAATTAAACCAAAATAATATTTGCGATTTCTACGAATGATAATTTGACCTTCTTTTATTTTCGAATGACCTAAGGCATTTGAAGAAGCCATTGCGGAATTGGACACATTAGGTGAAGAATCATACAAGGATAGCACTCTGATCATGCAGCTCTTAAGAGACAATCTCACCCTTTGGACTTCTGATACACAGGTATGTGCAATAACTCACTTCAAATTTTAGACTTATTTAAAATGACATTTTAAGTGCTTAAAAATTAGAAAATCAATTCAAATTGACTTTTTTTTCGCAATATCGGATTGATGTAGGACCAGTTAGACGAGCCATAGAAGGCGTCGTGGAGTCGAAGGTCTGTTTTATTCTTCTTTTGGAGGAGGTGGGCTTCGAATGTCATTTTCCTTGCTTTGTTTAGTGTAAATTTGACAATGGGGAAACCTGAAAATTTGGCAGCATTTGATAAAACATTATCCGTCAGTTAAAATATGTTTCTTAATTCATGTAGAATGTCATTTGGCCGATTCCACTTGTAAGTAAAGACATTTCTAATGTTTTTTAATTGGCAAAAGTTCCTTAATTAACATCCTAATGTTTGGTTTATATATATATATATTCAAGTACAAGTTGGGTTAATATATACTCGAATGGTTCTGAAATTAGATTGGAACTAAAAAAATTATTAGAATATGCATTTTTTTTTTTAGTTTTCTATTTAAAAATGGTAATATTTATTCATACTTTTTTTGCTTTGTAATTTTATTTTTTAAAAAATCATAGATGATTGGCGAAATATATATGTACGTGTATAGATATGTATTCTTTCATTTTCATTTGTTATAATTTGACAAGTTTGAAAATTGTATTAACAAATTTTAAACTCTTAACAATGAAAATGAATGAGCAGTTTTTTTTTTTTTTTTTTTTTCCACAAATTTTTTTAACTTGAACTTTCTAGTAAAGTTCTTAACTAATACTGTCAAAATGGTTTGTAGAATTAAACCCAATAGAAAAACACATGAAAAAAATAAGGTGGAATTGGTTTATAATTAAAATTTAGTTCTTATGATTTGATAAATTATTTTTTAGGATTTTTATCAAATTATAAAGACTATTAAATTTTATCAAACCATAGAGACTATATTCTAATTTTGTAAACTATAAGTACTAAATTTATAATTTATCCTAAAAATAACTATATATTGATGTTAATCATTAAAGAATAATATTATACCATACCGTGAATGTGAGAAAATAGTTGCCAACCTGAGAAAATGGTTGCCAGAACCTTAGGATTAAGGCATATGCCAGATTTGATTGTTGACATGTTGGTAATTTGGGAAAAATAGCATTGTTATAAAATGATTGATCTCCTCATATGATTTATTTTCAGATCTATTTCTTCATAAATTAGCTATAAATATTTGACCATTTCGTATAGACTTGAGGATAGACGATTCAAATAATGTCAGATTCAAAGACAAGTGTCACTAAATTCAAATCTCGTGAATCAAAAGTGTATTTTTTTTTTAATAAAACAATAAATAGTTTTGGTAAGAATCTTTGCTTAATCCCTATGAAATTTAAAGGGATGAAAAGTTAAACAGGGGACAGAAATGAGAAGCTATCCTCGTCCATACCCCACGAGATTGTGGGGTGTTACTTGATACCATAATTATTTCATGTGAAATCCAAATAAATTATCGTAGATGTTCATTAGAAAAGTCTAAAATAAAATTCATTTTATTCATATTTAATTAATAACTTTCGTTGTTCTTTAAATGATGAACTTGTTAACTCGAGCATAGTTTAATTAGTTGGCATACTGTATTATCTACCAAAACGATTAAGATTCAAACGCTCATCAAACTTCATATACCATTTAGCAACAAAAAAAAGTAACCATTGACTAAAAAAATAATATTAATTAATTTGTGCAATTGTCATACTCTAATTCAAAAGATTAAGGAAAAAAACCTTGAAAATTGTAAGAAGAATAGAGACAATAGACATGAGAACAACCATTCAAGTTAAATTATAAATTTGTAAAAAGTATCTAATAGATCTCTGATCTTTCAATATGGTGTTTAGCATGGCTAGGAATTTTAAATACTTCTAATATATACTTAATTTTTAAAATTTTGTATATAATAAATAAATGATGCATGCACTTTTCTTTTAAAACAAAAAGCAGCTCATTGATTAGATATAAAAGTGAATAACTATGTATCATAAACTTTAAATTTTATGTTTAGTAGTTTCATAAATTCTAAAAAATGTCAAAGAAGTAAAAAATTCACTAGACACATGATTGAAAATTTAAGGAAAGTTACCTTTTAAGATGTAAGACTAAATTTAAAACTTAACCTATTATTTGAAATCACTATTACCTAGGAACTTTGTAAAAAAAAAAAAAAAATCCCTCTCTAAGAGCTTTTTGTTAAAAGGAGATAAAAAATGATGTAACGTTTAATAGGTAAAAATCGAAATACATGCAGATATTTATAACATTATTTATATAAATTGGCATGACCCGTAAAAATTGGCTAACTAAATAATGTTAAAAAAAATTATTATAAATAAAAAAACATCAAATTATTTACAAATATAGAAAAATTTTATTGTCTACTAGCGATAGATCTATGTCGTTTGAGTGACGATTTATTGCTCAAGCAATATAAGTCTAGTGCAATTTTTTTATATTTATAAATAGTTTGACTCATTTTGCTATAAAAGAACTCTAACATTAATGACGTCATTTGAGACAAAATATAATGGTAAGAATAATACCAAACTTTTATATAATTGGAAATAAAATGTTATTTTTTTAATTAAAAAAATATTTTTTTGGAACACTCTCAAAGTCTAATTTATTTGTTTATTATTATTATTTTTTTAATACAAAAACGAGGGATTGAACCTCCTATCTCTTCGGATAGGGATATGCCAATAGTTTAATATTCTTAAACCAACTAAGTTTACTTTCACTTTTTTTTTTTTCTTCAAATGTACCGAAATTCAAAATATCTTTTAATAATGTAACCTGAGAATTAAGATTAAAAAGAAAATAAATAAAAATCAGCAAATTTTAATGTGCCTCTTGATTAATTAATTGTCACACGACCTTCATCTAATTCGCCCGTAGAGCTCTCTATATATTTATTTGGACAGACCTCAGAGACGGTTCTCAGCTTGGAGCGTGAAAATTGTAGAATGATCGGAACCTTCACTGGTGCAACTGCAGATTATCCGTCGGAGTTTGATTCCTTCTAGGGTTTCTCTGAGTTCTCTCTCGTCTCATGGAGGACTTCGCCTTTCACGATGGCAACGTCTGCGGTTTGCTCGAGAGCAGGCACATCAACTTTCGTCAAGTATGTCTAATTGATGTCTTTTTTCTTCTCATACCTTCTCATCGGGGTTGCATGTGTTCAACTTCAAGTGTCGAGTTACTTGAATTGTTTTCTTGGATTGGATGTGAATTTTAGGCGTCTTTGGTTTTTAAAGCGTGAACGTACTTTCGTGAGGAGGATATTGTTAGCGTGAATTTTTAGATATATCGTTATCCTTATGGGATTTAGTTGAATTGTTTTGTTGGAGGCGAAGTGAAAAGTGTATTGGTATGAGATGAACATAGGAGATTTTGGATTGTTTGAAGGCTGTTTGTGGACGATAACCAATGCAATTTTGGTTCGGTCGATTTGGAAGTTTCTGAAATTGCTAAAATAAACTTCCATTCGAGTGCGTCTGTTTTACTTCTTTGATCCTTTTCCTTGATGTGTCATGAGTCGAAGCAAGATATCATAGTAGTAAATCCTTTGATTGTCATCATTATTGTTTTCATTCGTACTCTTGACATTGGAATTGTCTCTTAATTCTTTGCCTTGGGATACTCTTTTTTTGTGTTTTTTAAAATCTGTAAAGGAGGATGCAGCATTATTTAAAAAAAAAAAGAAACAAGGAAAAATTTAAAGTTGAAAAACTTGGATCCTTAGGCATGAGCTATATTGCAGTTTGGCTGTTCTGCAAGAATTTTCCGGATTACATTATATTGTTAAGCTCTCACTCTTTCATTCTCTTTTCTATAGAACACGACATGTAACATAGTTTTGAAGATTAATATGCTATTCATTCATCGATAAATATATAAGAAAGGATCTACCTGTATAAAAACCAGACTATACGTATGTATAATAAGAATAAGGAGGTCTAGGTTTCAAGAGACAAGAAGATCAGCATGCTATTTTCTTACTTTAAAGCTTACTGTATAATAAGAATAAGGAGGTCTGCTTTATGAAATTTGCTTCTGTGAAGCTTTTAATTTTCTCTCTTATGAATTTGTTTCATTTTTCAAGTCATATATGTATGCAGGATCCTACCTGTGGTTTGCAGATGCACTCGTCATTCATCCAAAGGCTCTCCCAGGAAAAGGAACTGGAGGTCTGTATGGATTTAAGTTTTGTTCTATTTGTAGTGGTTTGTGTGGGGCTCGGAATCGGATCTGTAATTAGGGTTGGACTCCTTTTTGTATACATTCTTTCAATTTTTTCAATGAAAGTAGGGAGAGAATGATAAAGTACTTCCTCATTATGTGGATGCCTGATCTAGTTTTTGTATCTCTTTTTCCAAAATCTGTGCAAACGTTGTTTTTCCTCCCTTCCCTTATGATTCCATCTTTCGTTTCTCTCTCTATTTTGTCAATTTGTAAATCCTTTTTTGTTAATTAACCCCCCCCTTCCCCCAACTCTCTCTCTCCAGGGGCACCAGGGGTGTGTTAATGCAGTGGCCTGGAATTCTAGTGGTTCGCTTTTGATATCTGGATCAGATGACACCTGGGTAAGACAGTCTCCCTTCAGTTCTATGACTTAATTACCTAAGATCTACAGTAGCCTGTGGATGACTCAATGTTTTTTTTTTTTGATGGTGGACAAGTTTATTGTTGGACTATGTGTAGAGGAAACTGGGTAGTTATTCTTGAAGATTGAATCAACAAACCTGTTTTTTCCTTTCAATTTGTGGCCCTTCATGAAAATGTGTGAGTATTTATTGAGCATATTAATATGTATTACTGAATGTTCTTTCCTGCTGACAACAATTTTTGGTTCAAAAGAATTTAAGACAATGATTCCTATTGTAAAGCAGAATTAAATTCATGCCAGTATGAATCTGACTCTATTTTTATGGAGAAAGGTATCCTTTGTTGTTAACTTTGCTCATATGGCAACTGCCGATCATTGCAGGTGGTGGTACATGCAGATTGAGTTAGAAAATCCCTAAAATTTGAATCCCAAGTTAGTCAATTTGTGCTGCATGTTGGATAAGTCTTCAAATGCCTAAAATTTGAGTTGAGAGTGTGGTGATATGTTTTCTTATGGTTGTTGAGACAGAAAATGTTATTTCTATAAAATTATGGATATTATTAGTTTCTAAACTCTTCAAATTTTATTCTCAAGAAATTTTCTTTAGATGGACAATAAAATATGGAAAGATAGAGTTTCAGAACTTTATAATGAAGATTACACCAAAGAGATAACCCTGGATATCTCATCCCAATTTTGTTGGGACTGAATGTAGTAAAAGCAGTAATGATTAATTGATATTGAAGGGATTAATATGTTTCTACCTCATCTGTTAGATGGTGATTGATTTATCTGTATTTGTATTGCATATTGCCTTATTGTTACTCCTTTTTTTTTTTTTTTCTTTTTTTTGTTGCCTGGAAGTCATTTGTTAATCATGTTTTTTGCAGATAAACATCTGGAGCTATTCTGGTCGAAAACTATTGCACTCTGTGGATACTGGGCATTCTGCAAACATATTTTGTACAAAATTTGTTCCTGAAACGTCTGATGAGCTTGTGGTCTCAGGAGCTGGGGATGCAGAGGTTTAATATGCTATAGTGTAAAGTTTCTCCTGGATGCTTATGCTTGCAGTTGGATTTTGCTCACTTTTTTTTTTTTTTTTTTTTTTTTTTTTTTTTCTCTTTTTTTTTTTGGTGGGTGTGGGGGTTGTTTTCTTAACAGGTGCGCTTGTTTAATTTATCTCGCTTACGTGGGAGAGGACAAGATGATAATCCCATATCTTCATCAGCTTTGTATCAGTGTCACACCAGAAGAGTAAAAAAATTAGCTGTAAGAGTCAAGAACACAATGGGAAATATATATTCAAAATTTCTTCTACTAGGCGTAATGAAATAATTGATTTATTATGAATGATCAGGTTGTGTTGTTGTAAATATAGGTTAAATCACATTTATATCGTTTTGATATTATCTTTCTTCAATTCGTTGAAGGTTGAAATAGGGAATCCAAATGTAGTATGGAGTGCTAGTGAGGATGGGACTCTTAGACAGCATGATTTTCGAGAGGGCATGTCTTGTCCTCCTGACGGAGCTTCTCACCAAGAGTGCCACAATGTTCTTGTAAGTATTGAATTTCTGTTCTTTTCCTGTTAAATCACCCATCAATCGAAAAAATTAAGTAAATGCTTTGTGGTAAATTTAATCTTATATCAATACTTTGACACTCTCCTCGCTTGTGGTGGGCTCATAAATTTATTTAAGGCCCAATGAATAGTTACCAATATTAATTGGAGAGGAAATGACTTTACAAGGTTCAAACAAGCCTTCCTGCTCTGATACCATGCTAAATCACCATTCATTTAACACTCCCTTCATTTGATGAGCTAGTTATTTGGGAAGCTGCTGCTGCTTCTTTGTTGTCTTCTTCTTCTTCTTCTTCCCCCCTCTCCTTCATATTCTTGCTAGTTGGGAAGCAAGCTTCGTTCATATTCTTGCTAGTTTGTAACCCCATGGCTCCTTGAATGATATCTCATCTCCCATTTTTTGCCTAATACATTGTGTTTCTTATATAAAAAGACAATTGAGTGATATGAAATCAGCCTTCTGTATTATTGACAGAACGGTTTTATCTACAATTGGTGTTTTTTTTTCCTTGCTGTTTCTCTGGAAGGATTTCCCGTTTATTTAACAAGGAGCTGCTAACCTTGATTAAGTTATCATCAATTTTATCTTAATTTCAAATGGCATGTCTGTCTGGTTGTTATCCTAACGTTCCTTGCTTGATTCAGTATTATGACAGCAGCATTTATTTTATTTTATGTACTGAAAATAATGACCATTTTGAACACAATTAGTCACATTAATAAGTGCGATAGCATGTTATTTGGTTATGTGATAGTTAACAACAAGCCTGGCGGACATGAACTTAGCTCAATGTTTAAGGTATTTTTATTTTTTTAAGAGGTTGTAGGTTCAAATCCCTCTACTTGTGAGGTTATATTCTAAACTGTTTTGGGCCATAGCTATATGGTATATGCTTATGTTTGGGCGTTAGTCACTCGACCGTTTCATAATTAATTATGATATTGGTTTTGTTCTTTTGGATTGGGTTCCTTTCAGTAGTAAGTGTTGGACTCCTCGTTTTAGTGTTTTTTCCGTTCTTGTTTGCTCTTGTATTCTTTCATTTTTCAATAAAAGTTTAGTTTCTTACCAAGAAATAAACCTAAATAAAAGTAAAACCAACAAACCTTAAAAGAGGTTTATCCAACATTATTCTAAAAAATAAATTATTGATATGTTAATTGCAATAGTTTATCACTACATTTTTTCTAAGAAAAATGGTATCAGTTATTAGGTTCATTGTTTTGACATTAAGCTCAATGTCAGCTTGATTTGCGGTGTGGAGCTAAGAGGTCATTGGCTGATCCTCCCAGACAAACCCTTGCTTTGAAATCCTGTGACGTTAGTTCCACTAGGCCTCATTTACTTCTGGTTGGTGGAAGGTATTCTGCTATTGCTAACCCTTTGTTTAGAGGAGTTGCTTAAAAGGAAGTAAAAGAATAACAGCCTAAGTGTTCCTGTTCAACTTCATTTAATTTTTTTCTGCAGTGATGCATTTGCACGGTTATATGATAGAAGGATGCTGCCGCCCTTGTCTTCCAGCCAGAAGAGGATGTCACCACCTCCCTGTGTTAACTACTTCTGTCCAATGCATCTCTCTGATCGGGTGAGTTCAGAAATTGCTATTAATTAATCATCGTGCATATCAATCTGGTGACAAGATATTATTATTGCTTGCGTGGAGAAACACAATTGAGCAGTATTTACTCTGGAAAGTCACCTTTAGTGTATGCAAAACGTGATATAAAGACAGTTCTTCTGGTCAATATGTATCTGCATAACTCATGATTTTGATGCAGGTCTCAAATGTTTCTCTGTACTTGCGCAAGAAGGAAAAAAAAAAAAAAGCCCTTTCATTCATGTAATCTGTCGTTATAGTAATTAGCAGTTATGAAATGAGAATTCACTATTTATTCATGCATACTTAGCATTACACTACGATTGTTGCCAACTTTTTTTTGCCATGATACTATCCTCATGGACTATTCTGATTAGAAGAATCTCAGTTTCTTGTTGTTGATGTTGTGTTTTTTTTTTTTTTTTTTTTTTGGTGGGGGATAAAATATGATGTTTTGGAAACATATAATGGCTAATTCTAATTCTAACCGTCTTTGGTTCTACCAATTCGAACTTCTAATCTCAACTCTCTGTTTTTTTTAGGTTCGATCGGGTTTGCATTTGACTCATGTTACTTTTAGTCCGAATGGAGAAGAGATTCTGCTTAGCTATAGTGGAGAACATGTATACTTGATGAATGTAAATCATGGTATCTTAATTTGTCTGAAATTTAAGCTTATGCATTTCATTGGTCCTTTTTTTGATCAATTGCTCTGATTTGTTTTTGGTAACTTTTTTTTTTTAATAAAAAATTCTTTTAGAGTTCAACACATACCATATAATAGTAGCTAAAGTCCAATTAGCATGAATAAACTTATGGAGTAAAATAATCTTAATGCACATATATTAACTTCATACAATTAATTAATCTGCAAATAATGTAATTTATTTTAGTTCAATATTATGCTCATATTGGCTGTAAATAATCTAACTGGATCTTAGATAATTAATAAATCTATAATCAAATCACATTCTCACATATCATACATGGTTAGTCAATAGTCATCCTATTCCCAACCACCTCATTCTCATTCTTGTATGTACAAGTATTCAACCTTGGAGAAAGTTGAAGTGTTGAAATTTGAGAATTGGTGGATCTTTGTTTTAAATTTACTGTAAAATGTCTTTTTATGCTATTAACATGTACGATGGCTGTTTGGAAACTAAGATATGATGATTTCTTAAGAAGGATCATATTTGTGAATTTTCTATTGTAGTTTGCAATCCGTGTTTTATTAATTAGATAGATAATGCTAATTACTGTATTCGTGAGACGCTACTTTGATACTTAATGCGTTTTTGATTTTGTTCTGCTGAACTGTATATCTATGTTTTCCCTACAGCTGGCCTAAATACAATGCAGTATACATCAGGAGATGTTTCTAAGTTAATGAGCTTCACTCCTGTACTCAACGGATTGGAATTGCAGCATCCGGTTTCCAATCTATCAAATGGTTTGCCTTCAAATTGTGGTGTTAATGCAAAGGTGTGACTCTCAAATGAATGCTTTAAATGATCAATGTTATAACTTGTATGGTTAAAGGTTTAATTTAACAAGTACTTTTCAGCTTGATAAATGCAGAAAATTATTACAAATTGCTGAAAAATGCTTGGACGGTGGGAACTACTTTGGTGGAATAGAGGCATGCAATGAAATTTTGGATGGATATGGTCGTAATATTGGTGTTATTTTCAAGCACGATACATTATGCACACGTGCTGCCTTATTACTCAAGGTTCGTTACTAAGGCGTATGATTTATTGCTTGAAATTCCTGTTCTATTTCAAATTTATGTTCCCAGCCACTCTTCTGTCGTCTTTTTATATCTATATCTATATATATATATATATATAGAGTACCAAGAAACAGATTTTTGTTGGCGGTTATGGAGATTCCTTGACGAATCACATATTGTGGCTTGTAAATGAAAGGGGCTTTTCTTTTGTCCGAATATATTCCTAAAGGAGCCAATGCCTTTCTTCCAAAAGAAACTATAAAAAATTTTCTAATCTCATTTGAAGGTCTTTTTGTTTTGCTTTTCCAGAAATCTTTTTAATCTTCTTTCCGTTGTGATTATTCACTATTTCCTGATCAAAGTTGTTGGTTTGGTCCAATGGCTCCATCATCTTATCTCTCTCTCATTATTTTTATTTTAGCGATAAAATAAATCAACTTCCAAAAGAACTTTGAACATGTGATTTAGGGATTCTTAACCTTCTCTTTTTAATATTATTTGTTTTTAGTATCATCGCAGCATAAGTTTAAAGAGGACCATTAGTTGTTGTCTCTCTGTGGGTCAGAATAGAATTACTATCTACTTTTGACTGCTACTTCGAAGTTGTTTTGTGATGTTATTTTTCTTTAGTCTGGAGCATCTGCGGTGATGTGCTGTTTTCTTGCCGTACTTACATGTTAGTATCTTCTTTGGTTTCTAATTAAAAACAACTAAAATCTTTTTCAGCGGAAGTGGAAGAATGATGTTCATATGGCCATAAGAGATTGTTATAGTGCTAGGAAAATGGATCATTCCTCTCTCAGAGCACATTACTACATGTGCGAAGCTCTATCGCAGGTAATTCTTATGTCATTTTGTGCTATCGGCTACTGTAGTTTTCTTACTGTGTCTCTTACATAATTTTTTCTTGTTTAAGATAAAATAATGAGTCTCAAAGGTTACCTAGTGTCTTTTTGGAATAAGTACGTTTTGTTTGTTTGAGGTTATAGTGTAAGGTTCAATCCTTCCTTTTAAACTTTCCTTCTCTTGCAGCTGGGTAGACATAAGGAAGCCCTAGATTTTGCATTTGCTGCTCAGTGTTTAGCCCCATCTAACCCTGAAGTGGCAGAGAAGGTGGACAGTCTAAAGAGGGAACTCGCAGCAGGTAAAATTTAGTTTAGAACTTCCAATGTCGTTTGATTCATATTTATCTTGGAGTGGAGGTCAGGGAGAGCTGTCATACCACGATTCTTCCCAGTGGAGTATTTGTGGGATTCAAATAAATGTATTGCTTTTGATAGAAATTAACTGCTAATACTAACCCTTGATCCTATTTTGCATTAACTACAATGCATTTTGGATTTATGCTACTTTAGTTCATTTTGTCAATCCTTTTGGCATTTGGCTATATTTCTTGTTTCCCTCTTTTTTGTTTGTTTGTACCAGCAATATTTACTAATTTTTTCTTCTTCTCAACTCATGTTTTATTTTTTATTATATTTAAAGATACTTAATGAAAGATATTATTCAACCTGTTCCAACATTTTTGCATCTTGCCATTTGTTAGGAACCAAGGTAGTATGGGCTACCTTTGTCCCACATTGGTTGGAATAGGATGACCAATGTGGTACTTAAGTGGCTTGGCTTTCCCACTACAATAGCTAGCTTTTGAGGTGTGGTTCTCCAAGGTGCTTAAGTACCTAATACCATTTTCCTGACATTTTTGGCTTTTGATTTATTTTATTTTATATTGAAACCTGAATTGAAGAAATCAAATAACAATGACCCATGTTTTATTCTTTATTATATCTAAAAATACTAAGTGATCTTTCCGTAGTTTTATGACTTGAAAGATATTAATCCTTTTTGTAATCTTTAAATATTTCATTCATCAACAAAATTGCTTCTTAAAAAAAAAAAAAACTGAATGATGTTAATCAATGAAATGTTTGTTTCCAATTGAAAAAAACAATTGCAACTTAAAGATATTAGTCAACTTGTTTCAACATTTTTGCATCTTGCCATTTTCCTGCTCATTTTTGGCTTTTGATTTATTTTATTTTATATTGTAACCAGCTGAAATGGAAAAATCAAATAAAGGCAATGATGGAGCTCTAAGATCAGCACCGTTAGGTGGTGTGTTATCATTAAGTGACTTTCTTTACCGCTCAGATGCAAATAGTGATGTTTCACAAGATGGGCTGAGATCAGAAAGAGAAGATTCTGATTATGATGAGGAGGTGGAGCTGGACTTTGAAACCTTATCAGGTGATGAAGCCCATGATGTCGATTCCAACATTCTACATGGAAGTTTAAATCTTAGAATACATAGACGAGTTGATCCAGCAAGAGAAAGGGTTGGCCCAAATGGCTCCTGTGGGTCTCCTTCATCATCACAAAATGATGCAACACTTTATCAGGTTCTAGCAATACTTTGATTTTGAGTTTTATAAATTTCCTTGTTGAAAGAACTACGGAGTTCAAAAGTTTCGTTTATGCTGCCACTCGAGTTGCTGCCAAATATTATTGCACTGGATTGAGAAGTTTGCAAAATGGCACGTGCTATGCATTATATGGATCTATTTTGTCTTGATGTTTAATAAAATTTTCTACGACTTTTGGTTATTTGGGATGCATTGGACGTTTGAGGAACACCTATGACTTTTGCTATTACAAGCTAAAGTCTCGTCAGAAGTAGCCTCAGTTTTCGTACAGTGGTAGATTTTCACTTGACATAAGTTATTTATAACCTAACTATGACTTTTGATTCAACTGACAAGTGCCCAGAATTGTTTTGTTTAGATTTGAATATTATTTGCTTCTGTGCATCTACCTTTAGTTGATGATATCTTCATTCTGAGTAAGCCCTGTGTTACTTTACATGCAGCCGGAACCCGTCATTGATATGAAGCAAAGATATGTAGGTCATTGTAACATCGGAACTGATATTAAACAAGCCAGTTTTCTCGGGCAAAGAGGTATTCACTGAACCATGGGTTGGCAAATTGTGCTACCCATTAATTAAAAATTTGGGTTCATGCTACCTTTGAACTTATATCTTATTGCCATCGTTTCCTACAAGTCTCCTTAGGGTAGGTCCCATATTGGGGGGGGAGGGGGTGATTACCACAGGTCACAATACGGTCATTCCCTTGTTTTTATATTTAGTGCCTATGTCACTACGAGGAAATTACATTGTTTTATTTGCATCCAAATCTCGATCCTCTATTCCTCATAAAAAAATTTCTCTTGGATTGTGTGTTCTTCATGTGACATTTGGTCCTTTATTAGGTTTATTACTTCTTTGAGGGCTTCAGTAGCGAAGCGTTATCCAATTTTCCATTAGGTCTTTTGTGCTTGATTGGAGACTTCTTTTAATAGTTGGCCTCTTTAATTGTGACCATTTTTTTATGCCTTCTTGTATTCTTTTCATTTTTTCCCTAATAAATTCTTGACCTTCTCTTCCTCCTATTCTCCTAAAGCATATCCTTTGTGGCCACTACCAATGGAAATGGTCTTTCGGTGTTTGAATGACGTGTTACTGTAAATGATGGTATAGAAATGTTAGTGTCAGTTGAAGTAAGACATCATGTTTGTGCTTTATATTTAATCGGGAAACAAAGATGAGAGGCTGTAAAATATAAGTGCCAATTTTTTGTTTTTAGAAATAAGCATAGGTCGTCAATTAATACTTGTGATAATATTTATGTTGTTGATCTCTGTCCAATGATCTTTCCAGGTGAATACGTTGCCAGTGGTAGCGATGATGGTAGATGGTTTATTTGGGAAAAGGGAACTGGTAGACTGATCAAAATACTTGTTGGAGATGGAGCTGGTAAATACCATTGCATAATTTTAAAGATGAATTGTTATCATTTAGACCTTGTTTGGTAACTATTTGGTTTTTGGTTTTTGGTTTTTGAAAATTAAGCCACTAGACTTCAAATGATTTAAAAAACCAAGCCAAATTTTGAAAACTAAGAAAAGAAGCTTTTAAAAACTTGTTTTTGTTTTTGGAATTTGGCTAAGAATTCAATCATTGTGCTTAAGAAAGATGCAAATCGTTATAAGAAATGGGGGGAGGAAATAGGCTTAATTTTCAAAAATAAAAAACAAAAACCAAAATGGTTACAAAAGAGGGCCTTAATTACACAAAACCAAAGCACAAAACCTCTTCATTCACTTTTTCAGTTGTGAATTGTGTTCAAAGTCATCCATTTGATTGTGCCATCGCTACTAGCGGGATCGACAATACCATAAAGGCAAGTATGAATGAGTTTGGTTCAAATGACCATAGATCTTTCTTTCTGAGTTATTGACGTCCTCCTCTGTCGCAGCTATGGACTCCAACTGATCCAGTCCCGTCACTCATAGCCGGTGGAGCGGTCGGACCGCAGGCGGCCGACGTGTTGGCTGTAATAGAGAATAATCAGCGCAGACTCTGCCGTAATAGAGAAGCCATACTGTAAGCGTCATGGATTCCTTGGTGTTAGTTAACATAACTCTGACTATTATCAGGAAGCTTAAATACTGCTATTATGCAAAAACCAAGTCCACCAAAAGAAGAGCCAACACTAATTATCAATATTTTCAAAAGGCTTAAGATGGCCCGAGATCTTCTCTCATGGTGAGGCAAGGCGTAAGCGTCAAGGCTTATGTCTCGTACGATTTTGAAAACATTAATAATTTCAATGACAGACCCCATCTAGGAGCCCCTTTAACAAATGCCCATTGCGAAGAACTAAATCTAACCAACTCTCAAAGCTCCTCTCCAAATTTCTCAGACCTAAAAATCTCATTGAAGCTTCATGATAAACAATTGACTAGAAGATGATGTTTACCATACCAATTCCTCGATAATTTTAAACTTACACCTTCATTACTCTGTTTTCTTTTTGTTGATATATGTGAGCGTCTAGGTTAGTTTATTTAATCTTAACGTGCAATGCATATATTTAGATGGATGATATCTCAATATCCTAAATAGTCACTTTAGAGGATCTGAACCCATTCGCCAAAAAGTCTTTTACTTTTTCTCCAATGATCTCTGCTTATCATTATTTCCCCTTACTGTGCACGTCAGTCTGTTATCTTATTTTGTTTATCATTATTTCTCGATCTTTTTTGAGCATGTGTGTGTGTGTATAAGATTAAAAATCAAAGGAGGCCTTTCCTTGAACATATGTAATATGTGGAAAAACCTTTCCCTGTGTTCCTTGCAATATACCCCAATCAACAATGTTGTACTTTTTGATGTTTATTTTCATATTTTCGTAACTGAGGAATTATGAATTTGTATGTGGTGCAGGCCTTTTGAAATTTTAGAGCGGTTTAGGATGCATGATTTCTCTGAAGGAAGCCTTCATCCCTTTGAATGTGCTCAGAGTTGATATTATAGTTTTTGTTTATATGGATTCGCGAAGGTAAGAGTGGTATATTATAAATAAACGCATTTTCTATGTTTTCAAATCTCTTGAGAAGGTTTGTTATTAGTAGTTCATGTGCAATCATTGAAATGAATGAGGCTTTCAGAGGATTCCTCAAAGTTTTCAGTTTTCACACGTGCGCAAGGAAGCATTCACAATTTCCTGTTAGGATCCTATTAGTTGTATTCGGATGCTCACCTCCACATTATTTATATATACATATAAATCGTCACAACATTTTGGAGGTAGGGAAATATGAACCTTCGATCATGGTTAGCAGATAAAAATATAGAAAATAATTTCCATATTATTGATGTTCTATGTTTCTTTTCGGGTGTACCACACTAGACCATTTTGTAATTATGTTATTGGTCTTGAAGTCTTTTTATAGTTATCGTCGGATTTCTGTTTTCTTTACTTCTGCCCTTGTATTCTTTCATATGTATTTTTTTTTCATTGAATTTGGTTTCGTATCCCAAAAAAATCTATAAAATATAGTAAGATAATCATGTGTTTGAATACTAATAAAGAGAAGAGAGGAGGTAACAGGAGCACCAGATTTGTTTCGGATTTTGGATACCTTTTTGGTTGACATTTGAAAATTTATTTACAATTTAGGTTGGAATTTTTATTATTTATTTACTGATTTATTTGAGTTCTTTTGGCAGAAATTGGAATAGTCATAGTTGGCAAGTAGCGGTTAGCACACCGAACGTTCAACAGACTCGTACGAGTTGAGTCAGGTTATGGGAAGCCTCATTCAAGTTCTCGATATATAACATTTAACAGTCAAGCTACTATTTCTATGGGTGTTATTTAATTTTGTTCTCTTTTGCCTTGTAAATTATTGTAAATGTTTATTTTGTTTTTTGTTTTTTGTTTTTTCCCTCTTTCTTTGATAACTTGCCGTTTTTTCCATCACAATTTCTTTCTTTCTTTCTTATATGTGATGTTATAATGTACAGAATAAGATGCAGGCAAATCGAGTTCGAGTATGTATAACACGTCTTTCTTTCCATATCTGGCTTCCATTGTGCATTTATTCTTTGTTTTTCCTTAAAAAGATCAAAGATAACAACTCAACTATTTGTCCTAATTGCATGCTAGAAATTAGATGGAAAATGTTAATTCCCTCAAGAGTGGTAACCATTAATATAATTATTTAAATGGATTGATTTAGTAATCCAGCTCTTAACAATTTGCACATTGTGACTAGATCAATTCTAATCTCATTAAAAATCTGAAGATAAAATGATTTTTGTCCGGAATGATGATGAAGAGATGATAATGGAATAGAATGTTGATTAGTTATTGAAATCAAATATGAAATAATTAATTAACCAAACAATCTAAATTTGATTTAAGTAGTAAATGGTTCAAGTTTACTTCTGTTGAACTAAAAAAAAGTAGTAATTAATCAAACTCCGATATTTAATTAACCAGTGAGAACTAATTGATTGATTGGCCTCGATTAACTACATAGTTCTAACTGGTTCAAGGTAACTTTTGTTGATCTAGAAAAAGTAGTGATTTAGTCAAATTTGGATATTTAATTTACTAGTGAGAACTAATTCATTGGCTGAACTTGATTAACTAATGAAATTAAACGATACGAGTGACATTGACATCAACTAATAAACTAGTTATAAAATAATGGTACTTCGGCTTGACCCTTGCCCAGGGTTTTGGCATGTACTCCCTGTAGATCCACTAATCTATTGCTATATCTTTGATTCCATTCTTCTCTCCCTAAATCATTCTAATTTTGAGTAAAAGAGGGTTGAGATGAGGATATCAATTTATTTATTTATTGATTTATATATTTTAAAATGGATTATGACTTATGATGCCTAGTCTAGACGTATTTTTTTAAAAAACAATTTGTAGGGTGTGGGTATTGAGTATTTCACTTCGAGGTTGATACTCTAGATATTATATTAGTAGAATTATGTTTATTTTGACAACTATTTGTACTAACTAAAAGTATAACGTATCAATCAATTTCTATTTTAAATGACAAAATTGCTAAAAATATTTACAAATAATAGCAAAATATCATAGTCTATCTGGGATAGACTGAAATAGATCACGATAGACTACTAATTTTTTTTTTTTTTTTTTTTTTTTTTTT
>QLSR01000314.1:1532430-1563355 GCA_031780015.1 Citrullus colocynthis
TTTTTTTTTTTTTTTTTTTTTTTATGTTTGTAAATATTTTTGTTTATTTTTTTATATTTTAAAATCCTAAAAGTAACATCAAATCTATAAATAGGTATTTTTTCTTACTTCATATTTTGACTAAAGATTAAATATTGATATCAAAATTTCAAATTTCCAAAATATTAACAGACATATAGATGCGGGTATTCTTGAAAATAAAAGTATTTACAGAAATTATTTAATCTAATAAATAAAGTTCTCCCCTACCAAATTGCGGAATAGAATATGTTATTAGTATTCATATTTATATTGAGATTAATAGATGATTTATTTTTTTTAAGGGTTCTTTTCAAATATAGCAAACAAAATCAAAACATTTATAAATACAGCAAAATTTTATTGTCTATCTACGATAGACCGAGATAAATTGCGATAGACTACTATCTGTATCATGATAGGATAGATTGCGATAGACTACTGTATGTGTCACAATCTATCAAGATCAATCGCGGTCTACCGCAGATAAATAATGAAATTTTGCTATTAGTTGTAAATATTTTCACAAATAATAATCTATTGCGAACTATCGCAGTCTATCGCATATAGATTGTGTATTTTGTTTTTAGTTGCAAATAGTTTTTGTAATTTTGCTATTTAAGATAATTTTTTTTAAAGTACTTTATATGAATAAAAAATACCGTAAATATCAATGGATAAATTCTTATATCGATGTGGAATCTTACTATGTGTTTTATGTGTTTACCCTCATGTTTTGACCTGGTCTGTAGTATAATAGGCCCATGAACCTTATATAGGGCTTTATTTTGAAGGCTAATCAAGGCCCTTTTCGTCATTCCAACTAATAATAATTTCGTAATAATTAAAAAATAAAATAAAAAAAGAAAAAAGAAAAAAAAGCACTCGAGAAGAGTCTACGGCTATGTACGTACCTCGTAAGAGTACGGAAGAATGCGTATTGCAATTTCCCCATACAAACTCGAAATTTGGTTCAACTCCCCCTGCCATTTCATATGGCAAATATGGAAGGAACCTGCAGATTCTCAGATCTGATTTGAGAGTCAGTAATTCTACATTCACAACATCATTATTATTTCAACACATATTCGCTCGAAGTATTAAAAATTAAATGCAAATAAAATCATTTCGGATATTCGATTAAAAGAAAAGAAAAACCACAAATGAAAAGATGTTGTCAAGTGCAGTAGAGGACAAACGGTATCTGGTGAAATTCGACCTCAATTATGAGTGGACTGTGTAAATTCTTTCATGTTTTCATGTGCATTCTGTATTTTACTTATAAACTGAGGGGGCTGATCCTACAAAATTGTGGGTACTTTTATTTAGCCTTTAGGGCAATAAAAATGTAGGGAAAAAAAAAAGAAATATAAAAGTAAGAATTGAGATGAAAGGACAAGATTGTTGTGGGAAAGCCCCAAATAATAGAGCAGCTGAGTGGGAACCATTGGAGAGAAGAGAGAGGCTTGAAGAATCCAAATGCCCAGAGATACACACAGACAAGAGAGCCTACTGTTCGTACTCCATTGTCCTTGTGATCTGTTACACTAATCTCTCCAAAGAAAAGGAAAAAAAATTAATTTCTTCTTCCTGAGAGAGTTCCCTCAGATCTCATCCTATTTTCTAAAGCCCAACTTCATGATCAAGTTGTTTTCTTTTGTTGTTTTTCGTAGAAGAAATCAGAAAGAGGGGATTTTTAGGCAAGAAAGTTAAAGAGTTAGTGATTTGAGTTCACATGAGAGTGGACCAAGCAGAAATGTCCGAAGACGAGGATCGGCCCCAGCCTCTAGATCTGGGTATTGACGCCGCCGCCGAATCAGCTAACAAAACCCGCAATTGCAGCAGTGGGGGCGGCGGCGGCGGCGACGAGGTTGGTGGGTCTGGCTCGGCCGAGAACATTCTCCACAATGTTCTCGAGAACATGCTTCACTTCCTCACTTCTCGACGTGACCGGAACGTGGCTTCACTCGTCTGCAAGTCGTGGTATCGCGTTGAAGCCCTCACTCGATCCGAACTCTTCATTGGAAATTGCTATGCCGTTTCCCCTCGCCGAGTTACGTCGCGGTTTAGTCGAGTTCGGTCAGTGTCAATCAAAGGGAAGCCTCGGTTCGCAGATTTCAACCTGATGCCGCCCAATTGGGGGGCTCACTTCTCCCCATGGGTGGCGGCCATGGCTAAGTCCTACCCTTGGCTCGAGAGAGTCTATTTGAAGCGCATGTCAGTGACTGACGACGATCTGGCCCTGCTTGCTGACTCTTTCCCTGGCTTTAAGGAGCTTGTGTTGTTTTGCTGCGAAGGATTTGGCACCAGTGGTATTGCTGTTGTTGCCACAAGATGCAAGTACGTCTCTAAATTTCTTCTTCGTTTTTTTCCTTTCCCTTCACTCAATGTTCTGAGCTTTGGAGTTTGATTCCTTCAGTTTTCACTGTCAAATGTACCTTCGTTAGTCTGTCTTTAAAGATCGTTTGTACCTTAGGAGAGGATGTTTGAATCTGTATACTTTGGGATCCATTTGGGATCTCTTGGTTGTTGGATTCTTTGAATAATGTAGATTTTTTATGTTCATGGAGAAATTTCGTTGAAGTTTCATTCAACTTAGACTGATTGATTTGCTTTTTAGGCACCTTCGAGTACTTGATCTGGTTGAGTCTGACGTCGCTGACGATGAAGTAGATTGGATATCTTGTTTCCCAGAGAAGGAAACTTGTCTTGAATCTCTGATCTTTGATTGCGTAGAGTGCCCCATTAATTTTGAGGCACTGGAGAGGTTGGTGAGTAGATCCCCATCGCTGAAGAAACTTGGGGTGAATCGTTATGTTTCCATTACTCAGCTATACCATTTGATGATTCGGGCTCCTCATTTAACACATCTGGGAACTGGTTCGTTCAGTACTTCAGAGGCTGTAGTTCATGGGGAGTCAGAGCCTGATTATACCACTTCTTTTGCTGCTTGCAAATCCTTAGTTTGTCTCTCTGGATTCAAGGATGTTTTGCCTGATTACCTACCCTGCATCTATCCAGTTTGTGCTAATCTCACCACTCTGAACTTGAGCTATGCAAATATAACTCCTGAACAACTCAAACCAGTTATAAGCCACTGCCACAAGCTCCAGACTTTCTGGGTATGTGATCTTTGGGTAGAGGGGTCTTGTTGAGAGGAAATTTGGCTGCAGAGCTTACATTTTTTTCTTTTTATTGCAGGCACTTGATTCGATATGTGATGAAGGACTTCAGGCTGTTGCTTCAACTTGCAAGGAACTGCGAGAACTTCGGGTTTTCCCTGTTGATGCTCGAGAAGATGGCGAAGGCCCCATTTCTGAAGTGGGCTTCCAGGCAATATCTGAGGGTTGCAGGAAATTGCAATATATCCTCTACTTTTGCCAGAGAATGACCAATGCAGCTGTGGTAGCTATGTCACAGAATTGCCAAGATCTTGTGGTGTTTAGACTGTGTATTATGGGACGACACCAGCCGGACCATAAAACTGGAGAACCTATGGATGAAGGATTTGGTGCCATTGTTATAAACTGTAAGAAGCTAACTAGGCTTGCTATATCTGGTTTGTTGACAGATCGTGCTTTCAGCTACATCGGGAAGTATGGGAAACTGGTACGCACCCTATCAGTTGCTTTTGCTGGAAACAGTGATTTGGGATTGAAATATGTGCTCGAGGGCTGTCATAGATTGCAAAAACTTGAGATTAGAGATAGCCCTTTTGGGGATGTAGCCTTACAATCTGGTTTACATCATTACTACAATATGAGATTCCTCTGGATGTCAGACTGTAAATTATCTCGCGGAGGCTGCCAAGAGGTTGCCAAAGCAATGCCTCACTTGGTGGTTGAAGCAATGAGGAATGATTACGAGGTGGTGGATTATCATCCTCAGGTGGAGGATTTAGAAAACCATGTACGGGTGTTATACATGTATCGATCTCTTGAAGGGCCAAGGGATGATGCTCCAGAATTTGTAGACATCCTATAGAATTTCAGATTCCCTATAACATCAACTGGTTGAGCAAGATCACACTGTTGTGCTGAAAGATTTACTATTAATTACTGCAGGAATGTCCTTTACTACCCTAAAGAAGGTTCCTATCTCCCCCCTGAAGAAAGTTGACCATCTGCAGCGGCATCGAAGCCAAGTTTCCTGAATGGAACATATTTCTTCTGGGGTATGAAGCTTCCTATGTGATTCATCAAGCTAAACATATTGTCATATCCGTACTTTTCTAATTGTTAATGTTTCTCCAAATCTGCATTGGATAACTTTAACAAGAGAGGTTCAGATGAGGCAGGGGTTGTAGAGCTGCATTAAAACCTTTAATAACATCTGTGGGTCTTGTTGTCCATCAAATCGAGATAGAACTCTAAAACGTTGGAGAGTTGATCAACTAAGAGGTCTAAGAACATTGTCCTTTCTCTAAAGTCATCAATGTAAGGGGATCGTTGCAGGTAATCAGTCTTACAAGAAACTTTTGTTTATCTTGATTCATAGTAGATGGTTTAGGCCATTGATGACAGGACTAGAAACCCAATAGAATTCTTCTCTTTTCCTCAAAATGATGATGTTTTTATTTTCTTTTTCTTTTTTCTTTTCTAATCAGAGGAACTGGTGTTTTATTATCGTTATTTATCAGCAATGTGAGATTGGTAATAAATGTCAAAATATATTCATTGACAGAATTTCCATGTGCTAGAACGGTACTGTCTCTACTTTAATTTTTCCCCTCCTTGATTTTGATATCAATTGAGAGTGATATGCACATTGATGAGCATGGAAGATGTTGTACAAGTACAACTTGGAGGCCCCTCTCCTTTTTTTCTCACAGTGAAGAAAGTTGAATTTGTGGGGGGTTGAGATATAATAAAGAGATGAGAGATTGTTAAGATTAGAAGAGGGTTGGTTGCTGAAGAGAGTAATGTGGAGAGTGTATTGGGGGTTTTTCAAATAGTTCCCCTTGTAGGGTCGATCATTTGATGATTTGTCACATCCCCTGAGTTTGCGTTTTAAAGCAGCCATCTATCAGTGGGCTCTATCTCTCCCTCTCCCTCATTATTAAGAAACAATCTCTCCTTGGTAGCAAGGAGGAAAAAGCAATGCTATCATCAAAGTGGGTTCTGACTGTGCATCTCTAGCATTCAATGTGTGGGGAAAGCAAAGCTGAGGCTTTGCTTTCTTGTCTAACCTTATGTTGTCGAAGCAAGTTGGCAACAGCCTATGTTTTCCTTCTGCCACCACCCCATTCTTACCCTTTTACTACATCCTCATGTAGTTTGGATGGAATTGCTAAAGGATGAGAATTCAAGTTCTGGGCCATCAACTCAGCCCTTCTATGTCTGGGATTCTAATTATTATATTCGGTGTTTTTAAATGTTATAATTTATAATTAACTACTGTTTAATTCCTTCTTTATTACTGTGTTTATTCTCTCTTACTTTCTCTTACTTTCTTTATTACTGTGTTTACTAGTTTCTAATTAGAATGAAAATAGAATCCAGACTAAATAGTCTACACTCCAAATACAAACTATTATAACAAATCAGTTATAATAACTAACTCAGTATTCTAAATGTCCCCTAAAAGTCAAAGATGGGAGGGGTGTTTTCTTCCTCTGAAGGACATCCTAACTTAGATCCTAATCACATTGTAACTAATCTCAGAAAATTGTATTAAAGAGAAAAATAATAGCAATTTGCAAAACGACAATAAAGAAGCTTCCAGTTTCCATTGTGCTAAGATTTTGTTTTCCATTAGATTATTCGTTTTCCCAGGGTTTTTTTTAGTAAATAAACTGTATAAATACGAAGAAATCAGAGAACTATGAGATGAATAATTTAGTGACAGCCGGAAGAGATGGGTTCAATGATCACCTCGGTAATTTCTGTTATAATGTTTTTTATTAAAAAAAATGAAATTCACTTCTATTTCAAAATTAACATTAATATTTTAATCATCTAACTGAAATTCTCAATCTAGCTCAAGTATTAAGTCATTATATTATAAAAAATAATTAGAGTTCAACTCTCTACCATAAAGTAAACCATGAACTTAAATTAATGGTAGAATAAGTACTCTTTTCTTCTCTCTTGTTTTCTTTCTTAGTACAATATGTTCAAATTGACTTTTTGACATTATGTGAGTTGAACTAAGTTCAATGATTTTTGTTAATACATACCTGTAGATAGACGAGACTAGCCTATTATTTTTGTGCAGGGTTCTTTTAGTTGTATTTGAATTATTTTACTCATTTAATTTGTGTCCATTGAGTGGTTTTGTTTAAGCATTTCTATAACTAGAGTTTGGCTATTTTATACTCTGGGTCTTCCATTATCTGTTTGAGGAAATATAAATCTTTCCGCTTAGAACTTAATTAATTAAATTAAAAGTGTTATAAGTTTAAATTGATTCGAGATCAAATAGAAATATAAAAATGAGTATCCACCTAATTTTTAGGCTATGCATGTGTTTCCGTCTCCAACGTCCATTTTAAAATTTTTAATTTCTATTTGTTCTTTTAAAAAAAAAGTCAATTTTTTAGCAAATTTTCAATTATACCCTTCATGTGTGAAAATTGGCTTGCAGTAAGGTTATAATACACAAGTATAATCTGTTTGAAATTACTTTTGAAAAGAATAGTTTTTATAGATTAAAAAGACCCCCATTTTTTGGTAAGTTGATTTGGAAAATTTACCAATATAGCTTATTGCGTGATTTTATATGACGAGAAATGCTTTAAAAAATAAAGATAAATAAATAAATTAAAAACTTAAGCCCCGTAACCATTTTTTATTTTTAAATTAAGTCTAGTTCCTCCACCATTTCTTATATTGATTTGCACATTTCTCTTAAGTACAATAGTTGAATTTTTTGCCAAATTTCAAAAAAAAAAAAAAAAGTTTTTAAAAGCTATTTTTTATTTTTTAAATTTGATTTGGTTTTTTAAACTATTGATAAAAAGTAGATAACAAAGGAATAAATTTGAAGGTGAAAGTAGTGCTTTCAAGAAAAAAAACAAAAAACAAGAGGGGATCTTAAAAAATATGCATCTGATTTTAAATTTCTTTTTGAAAAAAAACTTGAGAAATGAATTATCTGAAGAATGACTTTAAAGTTATTGACGTAAAAAACAAAATATAATTGTAATTAGCAGAAACACTTTCGAATATAGTACCAAAGAAAAAAAAATTATATTTAAAAAAAATACTTCTTATAAAATGCTTAAACTAAGTATCATGCCATTAAAACGTCCTATCAACCAATTATCATGAACTAGAAAATACATAATAGACTAAACTGAAACTTTTAACGTAACTTTAAAAAACATTAAAACATTAATAAACAGAACATAATTTTAAGCATTAATAAGTTCGTATCATATGCTACCCTATCTTTTCTTTTTGTTTTGAAGAGATTGGATACGAGATGAACTCACTACTATCATATCAAATGCAATCTTAAAAAGGATTATTGATCTCATTAAGAAATTAAATTCTTGAAATGGGAATATTTACCTTCGAGAAATTCCACGATGGCAAGAAGCTGTTTCCATCCAATATGAATGAGTGATTCTCATTTATGTGCTAATTCTGAAGTCTACGATTCACTAAGTTGCTACATACTAAAATTTACACATTTATTATAAATTTGAAAAATTAGTTAGTTTATATATTAAGACATAGGAACTAAATTATTACTCGAATACAAGTATAAGGTCAAAAAAATATTTGTTAACCAAGTTTTATTCTTTTGCAAAATAAACAATAGATCAACTTGTGATTTAAACTTAATCCTTTACATTTAATTCTTAACTTACTTCTTCTAAACTTTTAAACATTCTTTCTGATTCATGATTTTATACTTTTTTTTAGAAACCAAAAGAGAATAAATGTCAAATTTTAAAATGTATTTAAATTTAGAAAATTATTTTAAATAAAAAAATTGCTGAAAATATTTACAGATATAATAAAACATCACTGTCTGTCAGTGTCTATTACTAATAAATAATGATATTTTGCTATATTTATAAATATTTAAATTCATTTTTCTGTATTTGAAAACAACACTTTAAAATTTGGTTAAATAATTTGGTAAAAAGAATTAATAATGCGTACGACAAAAACAACAGAATAATAAAGAAACTAGGACTAAAATATAATCTTGGAAGTTGAAACTGGAAAAGAAAGAAAAACTAAATTAAGTCTTATGTTAACTATTTTTGAGGATTTAAGTGTTAATGTCCAATAATAGAAAGAGTTTATGATATTCATTTCCCCTCTTGTATGTCTGGAAGGTGTGGTGCACCCTTAGCATGTTATATAGATGGGGCCTTTATCTAATGAAAAAAATGAATACATACATAAGGAGCTGCTATTATCTTGGATGTAGCCAATATCTATTGAATAAAAGAAAGTATTGGTGGAAATGACAAATTTATCCACATTGATGGATTTGCTTCAGTATTAAATAACTTTACTTTTCACAAGTAGATAACATAGAAACAAAATGATTATAACCATCCTCAAACATTAAATACTAAAAATGATATTTTATACTTAGAAAATGATAATAACGTCGCAAATCTCAACATAAAAACAATAAAACTCACATGCCGACCTTAACATAATTTTATTGGTTAAACATATTGTAGATTCTAATCTACTTTTCAATTATTTTTTCGTATGAAGTAATATTTTAAGATAACAATAAAGGATATTTCTAATATTTTTTGAACTTAATCAACTATACGCATGCAAAGGCTAACGACCACCACTCAATAAGTGGGTCCTAGCATACTTGGGATACTAGAGTGCCTCTTAAAGCCCAAGCTCAAAGGGGCTATAAAACTCTTGTAATTCGCAGTGGGTGGCCCATTTTATTCAATCTCAAGCTTATTATTTGAATTTTAAGCTCCAGACAATGCTAATGCAATTAGAAGTGTTAGTAGAAATTAATACTTACTCTCAGTTTGCTTCCAACTCCCGTTTGGCATGCGACTACAACTTCAGTATAATCGTCCATTCTGCACAATGCTTCATTGGCATGGAACCCTAAAACATACAGAAAAAGAAAAGGGAAAATATAAGCTCTTTTAACTTCTTTATGTTAGTGTTTCCTACTCGATGGCAATTGACAAATCTTTTAAACTTGTCACACTTCAAAGCCTTTCAACTCGGCACCTTTCCTTGCCATGAAACAAGTTGCCTCGCTAAAGTATATGATAATACACCTGTGATTAGCATTTTTGACACTATGGGTATCAATGATAGCTTAGAATATTATGTCTAAAAGAAAAATTACAGCTTAGCTTATCATTTAGGATTTTGTTAGACTCCATGTATATTAAATACAATGTAAATCCCAAATAATCAACAGAGAAATTAATTTAAGATTCCACAAACCATGGCATCCTTCAATGCAAAAGAAATTTGACATTATTTAGCATCCTCGCCCATGATCAACTGCTGGTTAACATTGGTAATTTCCATTATGATGGTAGAAATCTTAACCGTACTTCATCACAAACTGAATTTGATATTTCATGTACCTTGACACCCTTCAATGCTCAAATTTAAATTGTACCTTTCTATGCTCTTGACAGAATATAAAATCCTGACCGATGATCAACTGGTAGACAACACTGGCAACTTCCGTTTATGAAGCTGAAAATTTAAGCCATGTTCATCCTGAACTGAATTTGAGATACCATATAGTATGACATTCGTATTGTACCTTTCCAGACACTTGACAATATACGACATCCTCGTTAAAAACCAACTACTAGGCAATAATGGTACTTTGATTTCATTTCTGACGGTGGGAATTGACCCGTGCCCATCATGAAATGAATTTCTGCAAAACTTCCTTTAAACTTTTTCAGAGCACTATCAAAGAACATCCCTCCATAGACCAGAATGCATGGACCACAGATATAACCTGTTGTGTATTTCTCTGCTGGGTTGATCTTTACTTGTTCATAGGCTGTCTGCCTTCAGTGGATTTATTGAAGTACTTACCTGTCAACATTAAAATGAAATCATAAATCCGTGGCAAAAGTTATCGCAGATAATAAGAAATTTAGATAGGTCCTCTAACCAATGATCTAAAAGCCCATATTCCACAGACCCAGTACTACACCCCAAGGAGGACATAGTAGAGAACTCCCTTGAATCTTCATCGGATCACTTCCATTTGGATCTTATCAGAGACGTCATCTGCTCAGATCTAGACAAGTTTTTGTGGCTGTTTATTACATGGTTTCTGAAATATGCTATAGCTAAGTCATGTGCTCCATGAATTTGGTAATAACCAATTCATTAAACATCTCATCATCTAAAAAACTGCATTGCTTGACTCTTACAAAAGTTCTACCTACGCTTAATCTCACGCAAAGCTTTATTATATTGTTAAGTAGTAATGTCAATATATGGTGATCTCTCTCCATTATAAAAAGTAGCCTAAGTCAGGCGAGAAAGGAGGGGGAGGGGGGAAGAGGTGTATGTATTACAGGTTCTGTTGCAATATTATGCTAAACATTAGTGGCAACTCCCAAGCCCAATAAAAGAGAGAAATGTTCCGTTAATAACTCCTTGAGCATCTCAACGACACTTGCAAAATCACAAATAGACAGCGATATATTCCAGATGTTTGACTTCAAAACATTTTGAATTTTCAGTTTTAAGGCAAGGCACCTTCAAAGTGACAAATATACTATTGCATCTTCGGACAAGTGCACATGAATGTGTACTTCGTACAGTCGAAGTTAAACTGAGTTGTAACTTTGATTACAAATCAACAAGAACAAGCACAACCACACGTGCATTTTGATGTTTTTCACTCAATCATTTTCTTGAAAAATTTTAGAAGTTACAACTGTCTTGATTTCAAGACTGAATTTCTGTCAAGTAAAAGATACAGAATGACAGAAAAGAAAACTTCCATATCCTTAATCTTGTAAGTTTGCATTTCAGTAACTTCCTCCTACCTAATAATAATATTTAGGGACCTTTCGAAACCGATTGCAGCTCAGCCTTTTGTTTTAGTAGTTCATGTTCTGTTTTATGAAAGTTAGTATACACTCGAGCTACTTTGGAGGGTTCCTATATCAAAATGAGGACTGATGGATAAATTAACAACAAAAACCGGCGAGAAGAGTACACAAAATAAAGCAATTCAGACAACAATTGGAAAATAAATCAAATATACCTCCCAAAAGCTCGAGTACGAAGCTCGTCATCTTCACAGAGGAGAGGCTTCTCACCACCACACAATGCAAGGTTTGCAGATGACAATATTCTGTTAGCACAACTGGCCAACACATGCAAACAGGTAACGTTTAGAAGCCATCATTAGCTGCTGTTCCAATAACATTCTTGCAAACCTCCCTACTCCCCGAATATTTACTCGCGACCAACATTAGTGAAAACTTCAGCTCCTCCTTTAATTCTTCGCATAGCGGCATTAGCAACATTAGGCCTTGTGTTCAATAGCAAAAGGAAAAAGAAAATAATCGTGAAACGAATTCGAAAATATGAAAGTAATGGTTCTAACACACAACTAACTCGGACTATATAATGTTTCAGATCATTAAGGATTCTACATAAATAGACCATAAGCGGAAACATTAACAAACGAAAGAATTGTAAGACAGATTTTCGCGACGCTGCTTCGCGAGATGGAGAATTTCCACGCAATGCTACTCCTCGTAAACGTAATTGATGGAACAGGAAAACAATACACTAAAATGTACGTTAACAATCAAACAAGGAATCAAGAACTCGCAATGCTAACGCATAACATATTCCTCGGGAGATCCTCAATTCGTCTTGATCGCCTCCGCCGCCTTCTTTCGTCGTATCCAAATCACTTCCTGAATAAATCCTCCTTTTCTGATCAATCAGAAAACCTAGGATCCATTGATAGTAAACAAACAGCTAAGAAACATAAATGACCACCAAATTACGCTAATCAGAGGCGATTGAGTATACTCGCGCTTGACGCGGGAGGTAGAGTTGGATGGAATACATATGGATTGGATTCAGGAGGCGGTGCTGAAGCAGCAGCTCCAATGGAGGTCGGAGTAAAGGCCTCGATGAACTCGGAGATGACGATCCAGTGACGGGAGAGCGCCAACCTTGGCAGTATGGAAATGGAGCAAGGTTTTGAAGAGTGTGATCGGAAAGGTATCGTTTTACCCGGGAAGGCGTGGGAGTAGTCACGGTACGTTTTGAATTTCAGTGAAAATATCAATTTAAATCTCTAGATTTCAACTTAACTAATAAAATTATAACAACTTAAAAATTAAAGTCTATAAATGCATGATTTACATTGTACAGTACCATTTTTTAAGACAATTATCCTATGAGATTTATAATAAAAAAATCATAATAAATAAAAAAAATATCAAACTATTTATAAATATAAAAAAATTTTATTGTCTATGAGCAATAGACTTCTATCAATTGAGCGATAGAAGTGTAATTTATTACTGATAGACAGTGAAATTTGTCTATAGTTGTAAATAGTTTTATATTTTTTATTTATTATAATTTTCTTATTATAAGTCTCAAACGATATATGTATTTTGTATATATGTATGTGTGTATATATAGGAAAATTATTTTAAATGATACAACGGTTAAAAATATTTACAAATAATAGCAAAATATCACAGTCTATCTGCTATAGACTAATATTTGTGTCTTGACGTAGATAGTAGCCTATTCGGTCTATCACAGATAGACAGTAAAATTTGCTATATTTGTAAATATTTTGGTTCATTTTTCTATATTTGAAAACAACTCATATATATACACATACATACATACATACATACATACATATATAGTAAACGAAATTGAAACAATTGAATATTGAAATATAAAAATGGATTTAATTGTGCAGATTAAATTCATTGTAAGAAACTTCAAATTAGATTAAGACCATCAAATTAAGATGATGTTTCAGTACAAATTTAACATGTATGAAAGTTAAATTTATAGTTTCTTCAATTTGAATGAGTTATGTTTAATTTTTGTAGAAACAAATAAATTAAGTTTGACAAATGTTTTAATTTTTGTATTTATTTGATTTTATTTTGTAGTTCTGCGAGTTACTAAGTTGTTAGCTTATAAATAACAACTGGTTCCTTCATTTGTATCATCCCATTTCAAAATGAAGAATTCTCTCTTTTATTTCTTTCTTTTTTCTTTCTTTCTTTTGGTCTTAAGTTGAGTTGAGAGTAAGTATCTAAGAGCTTTGCCAAATCCGAGTAGTTCAAGATTCTAGTTCTATCGGAGTTAGCCGTTGTATCATGCTGAGACGATCATTGTAGTTTGCTTGCATCTGGTGCAGAGTGAATAATTGTCTTTAGGACAGTACTTATCAGAAGGATGCCTTGATACCTCTTGACATCTCCACAGTATCTTGAGGTTTTTTAGTTATTTTAATTCATAAGGCTTGTTACATTATCTTGCTAGTTGAATATTATACATTGAAAGTACTATTTCAAGTTGAGGTGTAATCAGTTTGTTAATGTCTCAGTGCACATATATCATTTTCTCCCAACACTAAGTGGTGTGGCTTCTCTTGTGGGGACCCGAGTGTCCTTTTCTCCTTAGGACCTTTTCCTTTAAGTGGTGTGTGCTTGTTTTCCTTCTATATGATTGGTTTTAACATTTTTCATTCTTTATTTTTGTGTTGTTTTGTTTGTGCCTTGACCTTGGGCTGTGAAGTCCTCTCTTATTAGTAATTCATTACCTTTGCAAGAAAAAAACAAAAGAAAAAGAAAAAAATTGGTGTGATTATGAATGTGATACCTAATAAGATAGAAATATGATATATCCTACGTATTAAGTAAGTTATGTTTATTTTGATTTGATAGTTTTTATTTTGTTCTTGGTAGAGGTAGGGATATGAATCACTTTTGATCAATCTTAGAAGTTGAAGACTTGCTACTTTGGATTTTTTTTTTAAATAATGTTTTTTTAATATATATTAACAAAAATAGGGTGGGTGAGAAAATAATGTAAAAAGTACGGTTGTAAAATCGTGGACCCGGTCCACGATTCTCATGCCACGCGCACACCGACTGCCACACTCTGCATTGCTAGACCCTGTTGACTTTGCATCGCTAACCTTGCTGATCGCTTAACTGCACTGGAATTGTGGACCAAGTCCATGATTACCTTACTCACCCCAATTTCTTCCCCTCCCCCCATCCGACCCACCTCACTGCCCGCCCTTTTTCTCTCTTGTATTTCTTCCTGTCAATCTCCTACCAGCTGCCAGTTGTCGTTCATCATCCGTCTTCTATCGTCCACAGCTCGCTACCATCTGCCCCTACCGTCCACCATATGTTGCTATAGATATGTATACACATTTTTTCCAATTATACGAAAAATATGCACCAATTATATGATGAATATCCATAGATTTTATGTTTTGTTTTGCATGGATGAATGGACTTGTAGATCTAGAGTTCATTTTTACCAAATAGTTTATTTCGTTTAAAATTCGGAGGATCTAGTTTGAATGTTAGTTTTGATTGTCATTTGGTTTTATTGTTGTAGGAATTTTTTTATAAGAATTAATGTTATGGAAATATTTATTGACAAAAATATGGTGGGAAACTATTGACAATTTTGGGTAGTAAACTCGTGGACCGGGTACACAAGTATTATTCTTGAAATTTACCCTTGTTGTAGTTGGACTGATGTTGAATTGGGTTGTAGGGTTTTGTTTTTTTCTTGAAAATTTGAATCGATATTTTAAAAGTAGTAATGTTTTTGAACTGATATTGGGCTATTATTATGGACTTCAAATTTTGACTAATATGTTATTAACCGTTACAGGTGTAAACAAATTTAAATGTTTCGTCCCAAAGATTTAGTTATTCTTGAACCTGGAAATTGTTGGGATAATGACATTGATATAGAAATTGATGAATTGTTTAGAGAAGAAGAAAATATAGAAAATGAAAATGAGTTGGTTCCGTAAGAGATATTTACACAAATAGAATGAGAAATTACTAATTCAATTTGTGAACAAGGAGCAACATGAGAGGAAAAGGAAATATGTGTAGATAACTATAGTATAATACAAAAAGGAATATTATTTGACAGTAAAGAAGCCCTCCAAATGACCGTAAAAAAATATGTTGTGACTGAACACTACCAAATTTCCGTGAACCAAGATATTTGGTATATGCGATGCAAACAATGGAAGGAAGGTTGTAGGTGGAGTTTGCTTGCTTGTCGGCGCAGAACTCATGGGATGTTTGAAATTACTAAATTTGGAGGGAATGATTCGTGTTTGTACTCATAATTGTCACAAAACTATCCACTTGATTCTAATTTCACGAGTGTTGAAGTTCAAAATATGGTTAGAGCTGATCCTGGTGTGCATGTGACCTTATTACAAGAAACAATTAAAAAACAATACGGATATAATGTCAATTATAGACGTGTGTGGCAAACAAAAAGAAAAGTTTCTGTATTGGTTTTCGGCGATTGGGAGAAATCATATTCAGAGCTTCTATATTGGTTGAGTGTTGTTGTGCACTACAATCATGGAACACGAGTAGATTGACACTTTATTCCGTCTGATGTGTCTGGTAAGACTATCTTTGGTCGAATTTTTTGGTCATTTGGTCTTGCAATTGAATGGTTCAAGTATTGTAGGTCATTGATTCAGATAGACGAAACTCATCTTTATGGAAAGTATAAAGGAAAATTGTTGACCGCACTGTCTATTGACTCAAATGGACATATATTTCCTCTTGCTTTTTTGCTACTGTCGAAGGAGAAAAAACATCTAGTTGGTCATGGTTTTTGTGGATATTGCTCGAGTATGTTATCGATCGAGAATGAATTTGCTTAATTTCTGATAGACACATATGCATTATTGTAGCAATTAACAAGGAGAAAATTGGTTGGGTTGAACCTAAAGCATACCATCGCTATTGTATGTGTCATGTTATTAGTAATTTCAATATGAAATAACAAATCAAAGCAACTGAAAGATTTGGTGTTTAAGGTTGGAAATCAACACTCAAGGTGCAAGTTCATTAGAAGCATGAAAGAGTTAAAGAAATTAAACCCTGAGTGTCTTAATATTTTTCTGATATCGACTTGGACAAATGGACATAATCACATGATAATGGGTATCGCTATGGGTGGATAACAACCAATGCAGTTGAATGTATCAATGGAGTCCAAAGGAGCTAGAATCTTACAAATCACGTTGATGGTTAGGCTAACATTCTACCACACAATATGATAAACTTTGTTATTAACATGGCGAAGCTATTTCAGAGCAACACGATAAACCAGGAACCTCATATATTACATGATCCAATTCCAACTTCTTCTGAACAGTCATTGGGAGTACAAATAGACATCGCATCGAGTTCCAGTCATCGGTAGGAGTATTATGCGCACGATGAATTTTCGTTTGTCGTCACCCAACAAGATATTGACAATGTAATTCACCATTAGAGTCATTTTGAAGTGCCCGTACCTCGTCATGGCAACGTGTAAGCCCCGTACTTGTTATTGAGAGAAAGTAAGTAAAAAGAAATTATGGGGCAGGTAAGTAAAGAAAATTGGCTAAGTTGGGGGAGAGTGAAAATGGTTAAGTGTTAGCCATGCTTTAAAGGATGTTTAAGCTTGACAAGAGTTGTCGCTGATAAGTATATGTTGAAGAGGGCAGCTCGGTGGGGAAATAGATGTGAAGGGAGAAGGGTGCAGTATGCGTTAATAAAAGTATGTGTTGAAGGCTACTATGTGCTAGAAGTTGGCATCGCTATGCGTTGAGATAGCCTATGCATTGAAGGATGGAATGCGTCGGACATAGAAAAGTGGCCGGGAGGGCCATGTAGTAATCGGCTATTCGGCGTTGAGCAATCAGTGGCATAGTAAGTTGAGACTATGCGTTACCGAAGCCATGCGCGAAAGGTGGCGTTAGCTAATTCCAAAAGGAGGATGATGTTAGAGCTGGTAAGTCGGTGATTTACATTGACATATAAAGGAGTGCATCAAATAATTAAACCTTTTTGGATATATTTTCGAACTTAGATTAACTCCATTTCGCAGACGAACAATGACGAGAGGCAGAAGAAGGTACTTATATCGAATTTGAGTAGAAATCAGATCAATTTCATGATGATTTTGAAGCTGGAACCAGAAGCTTGATTGTTACTTATAGATTTGGACACCAATAGGTGTTTGAAGGAGAGTGAACCAAGGACGTCGAAACGGGAACTAAAATTTTGAGGTAAGTAAGTTGAGTCAATTCTTAGCAACTTCCATGAAGGATGTTTAAGCTAAATCCGAGCAAAAATGTGTGAATCTCTAGGAAGAAGTAAGCAGAATTGAACTGCTAAGCAAATCAAGGCAGCCGAAGTTATTTGGGAATAATTCTCAAATGAAGACGAGTCATGGTCTGAAATTTTGAGGTAAGCTAGGAAACTCACTACTTTACAAGATTGTAGAAGAAGGGAAGTTCTGATTTTGGTTGTAATATGGTTTTTAGCAGGATAAAGGAAGAGTTTGAGGGGAAGGGAGGAAACTGTGATATCAAATGTCGCTAGACAGTGGTATCGCTAAGGAGCGGGAGAGTGAGCAGCGGAACGGGTGTCGCTGATAAACACAAAGGAGCTCTGCGTCTCACAACTCTCACTGAAGTCTCGCTAAGTATCACTCCTTAAGATTATATCGCTAGTCTAATTCACTCCAGTTTCGCTAGGGCAGTACCCAATATTGTGAATTTCGCTGGTAGTCTCGCTAGTAACATAGAGTATCGCTAATTATTAATATGCATACCTAATGATTTTGAAAAAGGAGTCCAAAGGAAACCTAATATGAGAAATGTGTTTTACAGGCCAAGAAGAGCTCGAAAAAGCATACAATCCGCTCGGGGCCTAAGACAAACCGTGAGTGGCTCTCTAATTTGTCCAAGGATCATCGTTAATAATGTGCAAGTGAAAACGAATATATTATGTGGGTTATCTAAATGTAAACCACGGTCGAAGGACCCTGTATGAAGGCCTATGGAGATATGATATATGATACATAGTGTCGAGGGACTATGAGTGAAGGCACTAGTGAAATTGATTGAGATAGTTTCCAATGTTGAAGGACCTTGTGAGAAGGCATATGGAAATCAGTACATGAAAGCTCAGTGCTGAAGGACCATGAGTGAAGGCACTCGAGCAGTGAATTTATAATGAAACTCAGTGTTGAGAGACATTATGAGAAGGCACTTGAGTGTTGAAACGCCGAAGGACGAAATGTGAAGGCGTATGAATATATGAATATATGAATATTAGGAACAGAATACTTGATATAAGGTTAATAACGTTGAGCTTTACTCCGCTGCTTCTTAGAAAGGTATCTGTGCTATCTTGTTAAATGGCATGAGTGATCCAGTAATCTGTACTAACAAGATATATATATATATATATATATTAGTGTTATAATCAGCACTAATTGAAGAATTAGATTGTAATTGATATTTTAGTCACTCACTGGGCTTTAAGCTCACGCCTTTTTGGTTATTGTTGTTCGTTTCAGGTAGCGAGCGTGTCCAGGACGCCTAGCCTACAGAAGATCCTCGTCTAGGCTTACTTGGTTTTAGTTCTCTGGGATAGTTGTAAATACTCAGTCTAAGTACATATTTTGTCATATATGATTTTTGTGGCATAACGAGCGTGAGTTTTATACTGTATGCTGAACAAATACACTCGTATGATAAATTATGAGCTGAGAAACCTTATGTAAACCTTATGATTACCTTATAATGTTACATTAGTATAAACATTTGTATATTTGGTCTGGTATTGAATTGTGTTTCAAGATATAAGATGACGTATATGTGTATAGGTTGCACCTACTCCTAGGTTAGGAAGGGAATCTGGGAGGGGGTGTGACACAACGTACGCGAAGAAAACCACCACGTGGCACACAAGTGACTTGTAATTCAAACTTTCTGATTTGTATGAACTTTTATCTTAAACTAAATGAATTAATGAAATTACATTACATTTTGAAAGATTAAGAATCAATGAAACTAATGCAATAGATGAACAATAACAGAAAAACACTAATAAGAAACAAACTGTTCATTTAAGGGAGAAAGGAAAAAAAAAAAAAAGACTTGTTGACCCGCTCCACGGGGTGCCAACTATCATGACTCGATAGCTGACTAATCTTAAAGGGAACTCGTGTATTCGGTACATGATTTTCCTACCCTATTTTTGTCTTTCTTAAACCACCTTGTTTTTTTTAACTTTGTTTCCTACTTACCTTATTTTTGTCATTATTTTTGAAAATTATATTATTCTTGAAAATAACCCTGTTACTTTATTCTATGTTAAAATACTGTGTTGGTCATTATACTTTAGATTTTGTTCTGTTTTAGTTCAAGTAATTTCAACTATTTAGTGCTCTCATACCTTGAATAAAATCTAAACTTTGTTTCAATACTCTTACGAAATGTCAAATCTCTAGTAATTCTAGAATCAATTTTGATTGAAATTAGTTGTTAAAACTTTTTTTTATTCCAAACAAAGGTTGGAGTGAATTAAAAACGAGAGAAACTTGAAATTTTGTGGATACTAAAGTCAAGTTGAAAAATAACTCATGCTCCCAGGTCGAATTCGTAAATTAGCAAATAACAACCATCTAAAATGTTGTGCTCTAGATTTTGTCATAACATTTAAAACAAGACTTATTTGGTAAACAATTTAGATTACGTTTTATGTTTTCTTAATTCAATTAATGTATTAAGTGTATCTTCAACAAATGTGTTTTTTAAAATTGTATTTGGCTCATGTGATCCATGGTCAAAGTTTGAAAACTATCATATTTATGATTTCTTTCTAATTAGATTCCAAATTTGAAAATGCAAAAGGCATGATATATGTGTGTATATATATGTGTATATGTATGTGTATATATATTTCAAGTTAAAATTATACCATATGGTCTAAAATCTTTGTAGTCAGTTTTTTTCCCTCTTGAATATTTATAAGTTTAATTTCTACCCTTAGCCTATTTTAAGTTGTTACTATAAAAAAATCTTTCTTTATTATTTTCTAACATTGAAGGTCTAGTCTCCTTCCGATGATTGAACTCTAAAATAAGTAAATAGATAATAAGATTGATAGTTACATCACCTATTTCATATTGTACGAATTGCAATTTAACCTTAAAATCCGATGCATCACCTATCAAAAAGTTAAAAATTTGAATTGTCATATCCAATATAATTTTTCTTTTAACTTAGAATCATCAAACATGGTACCATTTAATTCATTATTCAAGTAGGGCAATAATATATAATTCCAACAGGTTTTAAAGAGAAAAACAATCCCAAAAGTGGTACTAAAATAACAATACCAATAATAATTCGACTAAACACATTAAAGATGCCATCATTTTTCTCTTTATTTCTTTCTTTATTTTCTTAGGGATAGGTGGCTTTTAATTAACCCAATTGCTTACTATTCAAATAGTTCATATGGTCCATTACTATTAAAAGCTTTACATTGCATCTATAAGCTGAAAATTATTGTTGTTTGGCCAAACTATTCAGTCACATACTCTTATTTACTCTTTCTCAAAGGGTAATTTGCATGTAACTGTGTTTAGAAGATGCAACACTTTTATAATTATATTAATGGTTGTTTAGTCTAATATTCTTTTTTTTTTTGTCGATAATAAATGTTTTAGCTAGTTAATTGTCTTATCATAACTTTTAATACTAACTTTCAAATTTTGATGGAGATATATCATCGTCAAAATTTAAAATTTATATTTTAACCATTTGAAATAGACATTTTTGTATATGTTTAGTGTTCTTATTACGTGCCTTTAATACTTGAGGAGAGCCTCGAAATTGTATTGAAAAGTATTATGTATAACTAAGTTATAAAAAAGACTCATGAACTTTGTCCCTTGTGTAAGAAGTACTTTCGTACTTTCAAAAGTCACAATATTATTTTTTGTAAATGTTTCAAAAGTACCATCGAAATATACATGTTTTAGAATTTATAACATAAATTTAGATTTAAAATTGAGCGATGATAACCTAAAATGATGTGGTGATTTAATTTTTTTTTATTATAGTTCATTGCACACCATTTCATATCTCAATTTCTATTCAAAATTCCAAGTCCATTTAATAATTTCTTTTTGAGAATTAATCCTCTTTTTTCTCAATTTCTTACTATATTATTCATTTTTCTTAAATAAAAGAGTTGAATTCTTAGTCAAATTTTAAAAACAAATACAAGTACTTAAAAACTTTTTTTTTCTAAAGTTTCCATAACTTAGTTTGGTTTTTGAAAACATTGGTAATAAATAAATAAAAAAGTAAATTTAGAGGGTGTTTAGGGCATTGAGTTAGTTATTAGAGTAAGTGGTTATTATAATAGGTAGGTTATAATATTCTAAGAGTAATAATAGTTTATTTTAGTATGAGTTATAATAGTTCGTATTTGAGGGTGTAATCTAATTTAGATCGAATGATCTTTTTAAATATAGCAAAAGGAACCAAAATATTTACAACTAATAGCAAAATACACTGTTTATCTGCGATAGACTAGTTTTAAATATTTTCAGCAATTTTGCTATTTAAGATAATTTTTCAAATAATAAACACTATAATAAATATGAAAAGAGAGAATATATACAAAATAACAAATACAGTAACAAAGAGAGTTAATTATAAGTCAGGACAGTTGTAAACACCTAAACACCCATTCGAAGTAGAAAAGATAATTATAATTTTTTTTTAAAAAAAAAATCAAATAGTTAGGGAAAAGAAAGAGTATTTTTTAAACGAATTTCATAGTTAATAATGCAACTTTTAAAACTATAAAGTTTTCTCTTTTTTATTTTTTCCTGAAATAAATGACAAAGTTGAAATACTTTTTCTATAATTTAACCTCTAAAATGTTTTGCAAACTTAAAAAATCAGATCCCACCTTTGATTTTTTATTTCTATAATTTTTATTGGGTATAGAGAGTGAGGTTGATTGACCCACAAAGCCAAGACTCAAGAGTAGTTGTTTTAAGGCAATTAATATTGAGAATTATTATTTTATTTTATTTTTGAAAAAAGTAATGAAGTGTGAAATGAAAGGACAAGATTGTTGAGAGGAAAGCCCCTAAAATAATAGAGCAGGTGTGTGGGGAGCCATTTGAAAGAAAGAAGAGAGAGAGAGAGAGAGAGAGAGAAAAAAAATTTAATTAAAAATTAAAAAAAAAAAAAAAAAAAAAGGGGAGGAAAATAGTCCTTCTACCCACCCACCCACTTAAAAACAACCCCCCCCCTCTCTCCCCTCCTTCTTTCCCCCCTTTTTTTTCCTCCTTTTTTTTTTTTTTCTCCCCACCCCCCTCCTCTTTTTTTTTTGGGTTTTTGGTTTTTTTCTGCCTCTCTCTATTTTTTTTTTTTTTTATTTTTTTTTTAAAAAAAAAATAAAAAAAAAAAAAAAAAAAAATGAGAGAGAGGCAGGAAGAATCCCAATGCCCAGGGATACAGACAGGAGAGCCTACTGTTTACACTCCATTGTCCTTGTGATCAGTTAAACTAATCCCTCCAAACTTTCATATCATTTCACACTCCTCTCAAATCACTGGTATGCAGTTTCTCTCTCTGGATCTTCATTTTCTCTCTCATCTTCTTCTTTCTAAACCTAAATCCATACACTTTCCATCCTTCAATGATCAGATTTAGTGTTGATTTTATCTTCTTTTTTTTTTCAATTTTATTTATTTATATATATATTTTTTTGGGTAGAGGTTAGATTGAGAGTGGTTTGTTCTTGAAGAAATTTGAAGAAGAGGGATTGTGATTTGTAGCACATGAGAGTGGATCAAGGTGAAGAAATGTCCGAAGACGAAGATCGATCTTTACCTTCGGATCTAGGAGGCGACGCCATAGCTGAATCGGCTAGTAAAACTCGCAATTGCACAGGGTGTTCAGGCGATGTAACTGGCTCTGGTTCTGCTGAGAATATACTTCATAATGTTCTTGAGAACGTGCTTCACTTTCTCACTTCTCGACGTGACCGGAACGCGGCTTCACTCGTCTGCAAGTCGTGGTATCGAGTTGAAGCCCTTACTCGATCCGACCTTTTTATTGGAAATTGCTATGCCGTTTCCCCTCGCCGAGTTACGTCGCGGTTTAATCGAGTTCGGTCAATGACTATTAAAGGGAAGCCTCGGTTCGCAGATTTCAACCTGATGCCGCCCAATTGGGGGGCTCACTTCTCCCCATGGGTGGCGGCCATGGCTAAGTCCTACCCTTGGCTTGAGAGAGTCTATTTGAAGCGCATGTCTGTGACTGACGACGATCTGGCCCTGCTTGCTGACTCTTTTCCTGGCTTTAAGGAGCTTGTGTTGTTTTGCTGCGAAGGATTTGGCACCAGTGGTATTGCTGTTGTTGCCTCCAGATGCAGGTACGCCTCTAGATTTCTTCTTCGTTTTTTCCTCTCCCTTTCATTTTTCAATGTTATGAGCTTTGGAGTCTGATTCCTTCAGTTTGTACTGTCAAACGTACATTCGTTAGTCTGTCTTTAGGGATCCGTTGTAGCTTAGGAAAGGATGTTTGAATCTGTATGCTCCGATATCAATTTGGGGTCTTTTTTTAAAAAAGTAAATAATAAAAAGTAAAAAAGAAAATCTGGGTGGTTGGATCCTTTGAATAATGTAGAATTTTGATGTTCTAATGACGAACTTTTGTTGAAGTTTCTGGACTGATGGCTTTTTTCCATTCAACTTAGACTGATTGATTTGCTTTTTAGGCACCTTCGAGTACTTGATCTGATTGAATCTGACGTCGCAGACGATGAAGTAGATTGGATATCTTGTTTCCCAGAGAAGGAAACTTGTCTTGAATCTCTGATCTTTGATTGCGTAGAGTGCCCCATTAATTTTGAGGCACTGGAGAGGTTGGTGAGTAGATCCCCTTCGCTGAAGAAACTTGGGGTGAATCGTTACGTTTCCATTACTCAGCTATACCATTTGATGATTTGGGCTCCTCGTTTAACACATCTGGGAACTGGTTCGTTTAGTACTTCAGAGGCTGTGGTTCATGGGGAGTCAGAGCCTGATTATACCACTGCTTTTGCTGCTTGCAAATCCTTAGTTTGTCTCTCTGGATTCAAGGATATTTTGCCTGATTACCTACCCTGCATCTATCCAGTTTGTGCTAATCTCACCACTCTGAACTTGAGCTATGCAAATATAACTCCTGAACAACTCAAACCAGTTATAAGCCACTGCCACAAGCTCCAGACTTTCTGGGTATGTGATCTTTGGGTAGGGAAGTCTTATTGGGAGGAAATTTGGCATGCATAGCTTACGTTATTTCTTTTATTGCAGGCTCTTGATTCGATATGTGACGAAGGACTTCAGGCTGTTGCTTCCACTTGCAAGGATTTGCAAGAACTGAGAGTTTTCCCTGTTGATGCTCGAGAAGATGGTGAAGGCCCCATTTCTGAAGTGGGCTTCCAGGCAATATCCGAGGGTTGCAGGAAATTGCAATATATCCTCTACTTTTGCCAGAGAATGACCAATGCAGCTGTGGTAGCTATGTCACAGAACTGCCAAGATCTTGTGGTGTTTAGACTGTGTATTATGGGACGACACCAGCCGGACCATAAAACTGGAGAACCCATGGATGAAGGATTTGGTGCCATTGTTATAAACTGTAAGAAGCTAACTAGGCTTGCTATATCTGGATTGTTGACAGATCGTGCTTTCAACTATATTGGGAAGTATGGAAAACTGGTACGCACCCTATCAGTTGCTTTTGCTGGAAACAGTGATTTGGGATTGAAATATGTGCTCGAGGGCTGTCATAGATTGCAAAAACTTGAGATTAGAGATAGCCCATTTGGCGATGGAGCCTTGCGATCTGGTTTACATCATTACTATAATATGAGATTTCTCTGGATGTCATCTTGTAAATTGTCTCGCCAAGGCTGCCAAGAGGTTGCCAGAGCGATGCCTCACTTAGTGGTTGAGGTGATGAGGAGTGACGAGGAAATTGAAAACGATATTCAGGTGGATGGTATGGAGGACCATGTTCAGGTGCTATATATGTATAGATCTCTTGAGGGGCCGAGGGATGATGCTCCGAAGTTTGTTGACATCCTATAGAATATTGGTCTGCTAGAGAAGATTCAACTGTCATTGAGCGAGGTCACAATTTTGTGCGATAAGTTTATTACTTCTTATCGAAGGCTCATCCTTCAATACCTTAAAAAAACCATGTTTACCCAGTTAAGAAAAGTTGGATGCCTGTTTTTACATGGGGTAGATTTATGATGGTTTTGAAGCCTAGCGTGAAAACATCTCATTTGAGATATGGAACTTCCTGAGACTTTGAAAAGTGGTGTAGTTCCTGAGGATTAATCTCCTTACTGTTCATCAGGAGGCTAATCAAGTTTTCATAAGTTTGTTTCTAATTGTTCCGTTTAATTTCTTCATTTCAATATTCGGTAACTGTAAACTAGAGCTGCTGGAGGAGGCATGGGTCGTAGAGAGCTGCCTTAAAAGCTTAGATATCAATTATTGGTCATTTGTCAATTTTGAAACATGAAAGAAAAACATTTTGCAAGGATTGGATGATCCGTCAACTGCAAGATCTATGAATCTCTCCAGCCATCAGGCCACCAATAGCAAGGGGATGACACAGGTACTCTTACTCAGTCCTACAATAATCATTAGTCCATTTATTTTGATTCAAATGGTTAGTAGATGTGAGAATTGAAAGACTCGGCCTCTCTAGCTAAATGTTGTCTATTTCTAATCAGATGTACCAGTAGTATAGGCCCCAGATTATTGAGTTTACTATTGTTGTTTATCAGAAAATGTGAGATGGATGGGGTAATAAATGTCACAAATTATTCATGGACAGAATTTCCATATAATAATGGGTACTGTCTCAAGCCCTTTTTTTTCCCTCCCTTCTCCTCTCCATTTCTTTGTGATAGGTAAATTAATCGGTTTTCTGCAATTATCCGATGCTCCCGCACCACATTGGTCGATCCTCCGTGATATTATGCCACTGCACCAGTTGCAGAAAGATCACAGAGGACCAACAAAATACAATATTAGAAGAATGTATAGGTACTTTAGAGCTATATGAACTTGCTAGATTAGGTTAAAAAAAAGAAAAGAAAAGAAAAGAAAAGGATAGTGTTTTGTTTGCTGAGTAGACTTTGTATTGGCCGTCTTCAAATGGGTCAGTGTAGGATCAATTATTTGATGACTTGTCACATCTCCTCCCTGAGTTTGCGTTATAAAGCAGCCATCCATTAATGATGGGTTCTTTCTCTCTCTTCTCTCACTCATAATGAGGAGAGGGAACTCTTCTTGGGAGGGGAGGTAAAAGCAAAGTTTATCATCTTAATTCTTAAGTGGGATATGACTATGCTATTGAATAAGTATGGGGGAAGAGAGGCTTTTCTTTCTTGTCTAACCTTATGTTGTGGAGGCAAGTTGGCAACACCATATGTTTTGTTTTCTTTCTCATGCCATCTCATCCTTCCCTTTTGGATCTCTCTCTCTCTTTTTTGTATGAGTTCAGAGAGAGAGAATCATGGTGGACGAAGAGGATTCACTTCCCATGGAGTTGATTGATTTTTTTTCCCCTTTATAATAGGATTTATTGATAATTTTTTTTAGCAAGACTGAGTTGCTAGTTGAACGGTAGTCATTTTTCAGTCCAATCGTGCCACGTGTCAAGCAGTTATATTTTTTAGTACTTTATTATTATTTATTTTTTGAGATATCTTCTTTTCTTTTTCTTCTGGTTCTTTTCAGGTGAGGAGAATATATTTAAATTTGGAAAACAATTTTTTTCTTGTTCTATAAAGTTCGTTTAATTTTAGACCCAATCTGTTTAATTTCTATACTTTTAATTGACTAGTTTTAATCTTTTACTCCCAATAAATTTTAAATTTAGTCTCTATTATTAATTTATTATTTTTACGCATATTGTATTTTCTTACATGAAAATTATTATTATTACTATTATTTAACTAATTTTTTTGGTAAAAATTAACTTTGAAGGACTAAATTTATTGAAAGTAAATAGACTAAAATTGAAAAAATCTCAAAATATAAGGACTAAAACGATATTCTATTTTTTTTTTCTTTTTTCATGTACACATTCTGATTTTTAACTAATAAGATAACGTGTGGCACTGCAATTGGGTGGTAAAAAAAATGGTTGTAGCCCTCTTCAAGGTTTAAATGTCAATGTTGACAAAAATATCTAGGTCTTAATTTTACGAAAATATCGATTTTGATGAATATTTCTAAACAAGTTATAAAAAAAAGTAAATTTAAATTAGTAAATAAACATTTTATGATTTTTAAACAAACTAACATGTTTATTATTTATATTATATTTACATTAGTGACATTTTGTTGATTGTTTTTTACAATATAATAGAAATTTCGATTCATTCCTTATGTCGATATCAAATCCATGAAAACATAGAAATGTCGAGATGTTGATGGAAATTTAATACTATATTCCTCCTAAAGTCTAGTATTGCACATTTTCCTTGGGAAGTAAGACTCCACATTTTCCTTGGGAAGGAAGACTTTTGGATAAGGGTGTGGTAAAGAGAAATGTTATTCCCATCATAACCAAATATATTGAATGGATGTGAAGAAGGAGAAATGATATTGAATGAAAGAAGACTGATATACTGTTGCTCTGCAACCTTATGCTTTTGTTGGATTTCTATTTGATATTTGATTTCCCTTCCCAAGTTATCAAGTGCAAGAATATTATTGATGGGATACTTTGTAAAGTGCCTTTAAAAGATCATCGTTTTTCTTTCTGAAAAAAAAAATGTTTGACATTTCGTTTGTTATTTGAAAATATTATAAAGGTTAAAAATCATAAACTTTCATAGAAGTAATAATTTAATCCTTAAGCTTTGGTTTATAATGATTTAGTCATTATATTTTCATTTTTATAACAATTTAGTTTTTGAACTTTATTATATAACGATTTTATTCTTGTACTTCAAAATTTGTAATTATTTAATCCCTATAGTAGAAATTAGCAATAAGGGTTACTGAGATTTCTTACATAAATAAATCGATAAACTAATTAAAGACTCAATATTTTTACAAAATACAAAGTATATATCATAAAATAATAAAAATTGACATCTAATTTTGATTAATTTTTTTACGTTATGGATTAAATTGTTACAAATTTGAAAGTCTAGGAACTAAATTGATTCTTACCAAAATCTAGAGACTAAATTGTTACAAAATTGAAAGTATAGGGATCAAATTATTATAAACCAAAATCAAAATCAAGAACTAAACTTTTATTTTTATAAAAAGTTGGACGAAAAGTATTTTTTAACCTATTATAAATTATCCTGCTTTTAGATATTGGAAAGTATATGATTTTCAATGCCCTTGCTTTATTCGTTTATTTATTCTTAGGGATTGTCGTTAATAAATGTGAAGATTTGAACTATATATATATATATATATATATATATATATATATATCTATCTTAAATGTTTGAAATTTCCAGGACTGTCATTGAGTTTTTTTTAAGCTTAGTTATAATTATTCAATTGCCTAAGTTGTAAGTGTTATTATTATTCTTTTTCTTTTATATATATACAAGGTTTAAAGATTTGAACTAAATAGAGTATATACCAAAAGTAGTTATGTTTACTTTGATATTTAAGTTTTAAATTTAGTTGACTAAAAAATCATTGTAACTTTAATGACAATGTGACGTGATATACAATTTACTACTTATATAGTCCTACTTGAGCAATATAAAAGGGAGAAGAATCAGAGTAAAAATGAACACAAATTTGGTATAAGAATAATAATAGAGTATAAATATTCAGAATCAAAATCATATTTAAATCTAATAATAACAATAAAAGTACATAATGATGCATTTTGGTAATGATTCAGATAAGGCTAAGATTTAAATTTAAATGATAAAAAATTTGAGTGTAATTTAATCTAATTCTGCCCTAGATATGGGTATAAATCAAGTTTAAAATGTCTAGAATGTTGATGTCAATTGAAATATTTGAACCTTAATTTTATGGAAATATTGATTTTTGATGGATATTGATAAAAATATCGATATGTTGATAGAAATTTAATACAATGCAATAGAAATATCAATTCACTCTTTATATCAATATCGAATCCATGGAAACATTAAAATATTGATAGAAATATCGATATGTCAATAGAGATTTAATACATTACAAATGAAAATATCAATTCACTCCCTATATTAATGTTGAATCTATGAAAACATAAAAATGTTGATAGAGATATTGATATGTCGATAGAAATTTAATGCTATTAGATGGATATTTCGATTTTTATATATTAAGCATAATTAATTATTTGAAAAGAAAATGAAATAATTGAGATAATCAGACAAAACATTGTAAAAAGACAAAGGGAGAGAGAGGCATATGAGAAGTGGGAAGTAGTGGGAAGAAAAGTGAGTGAAGGCAGAAGGGTGTATGAGCTGTTTTCCACTATAATCACTTACCAAAGTACATTCATGGCTGAACTAAGCACTTAACTCAACCACTAAAGTCAGCTGCTTTCCCATCCTTTACCAAACTTCATCTAATTATCCACCATATTTCACTCATTTATTTGGATGGTTAATAATTGGAATAATTTTGTAGATTAAAAAAGTACTTTGTTTTGTTTTTACTAATTTTCAATTTTGTTTTCTCAATTATTAAGTCTTTACCATAGATAAATATTAAATTACAAATTTAATCTTTAAATTTTGGTCTTTAAATTTTTTAAAAGCGTCTAACAAATTTTTGAATTTTTAATTTTGAATCTAATAAATCATCAAACTTTTAAATTTAAATCTGGGTTTTGACAAACTTGAAAATTTTTTAAAAAATCATTTGATATATTAAATTTTTTTTATTTTTTTATTTGTGTTAGTAGATCTGTGAATTTTAAAAAATTTGACAATGAAGAACTTAAATCAAGTAGGCACAAACCTCAATATTTATGAATTATTTATAATATTTTCAAAATGTTAATTGGAAGTTTGAAATTGTTATTTCTTTTAATGAGTTGGCTATGTTAATTATACACTATTAAAGTGTTCTCACTCCTTTTTTAATCTACGTGGAGCGGAGAGTTGAATCTCAAACTTCAAGATTAATAATACAATTTTTTTAGAAGTTAATAATACAAGTTTTATGCCAATTGAGTTATTCCCATTTTGACATAAAAAGTATTAGAAACTTCATTATGTCATTTCTTAATGAATCTAACATTGAAATAACTTTGACCCTAACTAAAATTTTTGCAAGGTTTGCGATGAAACTACATATTTTCACCATAATTTAATATGATTTTCTTTTTTTAAATTCAACCATGATACAGATGGAGGATTGAATCATTAACTTTTTAGAGAGTAATTTATGTTTTATCCATCGAACTATGTCCAATATTCTTCTAATGTTTTTTTTTTCTTAAATACTATTTTAGTTCATGTGGTTCGTATACTTTTAACTTTAATTCACATTGGTTCATACACTTTGAAAATGTTCATTTCGGTCTTTCTATATTTTAACTTTTGTTCATTTTAGTCTTTGTATTTTAAAAATATTCATTTTGATCTTTATACTTTATACTTTTAAAAATATCATTTTGGACTCTCTTTTTATTTTTTTATTTTTAAGGGACTAAAATGGTCATTTTTGAAAAATCAAATGACCAAAATAAACCTTAAAAGTATAAGAACGAGAATGAAAGAAGACAAACTATTACTTTAAGTTATTATTGAATTTGTTCTTTTTTTTCTTTTCTTTTTTTTTTTAGGAAACAAAACGAAGAAAAA
>QLSR01000314.1:1569127-1590931 GCA_031780015.1 Citrullus colocynthis
AACCTTGCCATTCTACTGGTGAAATTTTAACCTCAGAAATATGATATTATGCTATAACTTTTCTTTTTCTTTTTCTAATTTCACAAAGTTAGGCAGTTTATTTACATTTTTTTTTTAATTTTATAAAAGGGCAATTGGTTTTATATATATATAAACTTGACTTTCATATTCATCAGCCATTAATGTCCCTAACTAAAATAGTTTTTTTAATATTATTTTAAATGACAAATTAAAAATATTTACAAATAATAACAAAATATCACAGTTAACCGTAATAGACTACTATCATTTGTGATAGTTGTTTTCATTGTGTAATTGTTCCTTCCTCTCATTAAACAAATTTCGTCTAATTTGGCTTTTAGACTACTAATTTAAAATTATTTGTTGAGCTTAACTCAATGGAAGTCGAAGCTTCGATCTCCCATCTCCGTAGTTGTTGTATTAACAAATAATTAAAAACTGCCTAATTCATGTTTTTCCACAATTATTTAAATCATTAAAACCTAATTTGATAAAGACTTTGTTGGAAACATGAAAGATTTAATTTGAACCAAAATTCAGAACTAAAAGCTAAAATTTTGAAAACAAAATGACGTGATAGGTGCCTTGACAAGTAGTTTTAAACTAAAATTTATAGTTCACAGGCTTAACGAGCAGTTTGTATAATTTGCAAGCATTACTAAATAGTAAACTATTTTAATCTACCGATTATTTTAGTCTAGGTTATAATAGTATATGTTCGGAGTGCAGATTATTTTAATCTGAATATAAAATAGTAAACTCTGTAACAAAGAGGAAAAAAGAGAATGAATAGGACATAGTAAACACGGTAATAAAGATGAATTTGAAATAATAATATTATAATTAATTGTAGATTATATATAATAGTTGGAAACTCAAACTATTATAATTGGAGCCCCAAGCATGGAATGGGCTATAACAGCTCACTCCACCCACTTAAAATTGGGCGCGAAACACTTCCTAAGAGTCTGAAAGCGACATTTTTATAAGTTTAAGTAGCTAATTGATCACATAGAAAATGTGAGGCGTGAATAAACAACTTCTATAGATCAAAAGTGATTGAATGTTGATGATTCTTTTCACTTTGAAGACAATTGTGCTGGTGGGAGTATTGTGATCTGAGATATTGAGGGCCAGGTTCATTTTTGCATAATGCTGGGTCGACAAGTATGGCAAAAGGATTAGCGTGTCGTTCAAGGTTTCCATTAGAAACAGACCCTTCTCGTGTTCTTCAACTTTTTGCACGTAATAAGGAGGATCTTTCAAGAGTTAAGTGTGTTATTATAGGATCTTGAAAGGAAGATTTTGAATCCTATGATGTTCAAATTCCAGTTTAGTTATCGTGAAGATAATGAGGTGGCTGGTGGTCTTGCCCAACTGCGTTTGGTAATCGATGTGACGAAGTTTGGTTAGCGTCTTATCCTGCCAACTATATTGAATGTTGTTTTATCTGACATTTCTAGTTTGTGTTAGTTTGTATTCCAGTTTGTTTTTGGTTTTTTTTTTTTTTATTTAATTATTATTATTTTTTTAAAAAAAGTGATTTTTACAAATTGAACTGTTTTTTTTATTTAAAAAAAAAAAGAACAAAATAATAATAAACATTCTTTAGAGAAAGAAATCATCACCAAGCAAGTCCAGAAGTGACTCAATTTAGCAGTGCTTTGCACCGGACCCCTTCTAGAAGCCGGGGTAGAAGAGCCTGAATGAAGCCTATCAGTTTATTTGGCAGTACAAAAGACAAAATGAAATGATACCCATTACCCATACTTCTTTGTTATGCCTAAGGCTTCCCAATTCAAATCAAATCTTATCAATAAGCTACGACCATTCCTTTTATATTTTCCAAAACGCAAATGGACTAAAGCCTTATAATGAAGATTCATCATCAACGTTATCTGGCTAAGTAAATGTGTTCACATTCAACTTTTATTGCACTCGTTGTATTGATCCCTTGTGGGAAAGGAGTGGATGAAAACGACTAAATTACAATTTCAATTTATCTATACTTTCAATTTCATGTCCAATAGATCTCAGACAAATCCAAAATTTTTTGAAATTAATTGCTCCATTAGATATAAATTTAAATTTTGTATAATGTAATCTTAAATTTTCAATTTTACGTCCGGTAGATCTATATTTTTTAAAAACAAAATTAAAAATTCAAGAGAGAAAATCTATCAATTTGAAAGTTTAGAGAATAAATAAATACATAATTCAAAATTTACAAACAAAATTAAATTTGTGATATAACCTAAAACTTCTTTTTAGTAAAAAGCGTAATCTGACAATGAGATAAGAATATAACACCAGAGGTTGGGGTTTAAACCCTGTCTCCCACCCTTATGTAACCCAACCCGAAGCTGACCTTGAAATGGATAAAATAGTCATGAGCATAATGCAAAGAGTACGCCATTAATGCACTAGTTACCCACCAAAATGTGCATAGCTCAACTGGCATCAAATATGTACTATCAACTTCGAGATCAGAGTTTCAATCTCCCATCCCACATTGTTTAGAAAAAAAAAACGCTAAGTACAAAAAATAAAAGGTTATTTAGGTTGGGGTTATACATCCTCTACCTAGTCCATATGCATTTGGATATATATATGGTAAAGTAGAAGACCTATTATTTTATTTTAAAATATGCTTCCTGCTACACTATGGCAAATAAGAGCTTCCATGAGCATGTCATATAGATATAGTTTGATGGCAATTGTAAAATTGGCAATTATTCAATAAATCATGCAACAGTCAAATATTAGACGGCAACCTTGACGTTAAACACAAAAGCAGGAAAAGGGAAAAGAAAAAGGAGTATGATATGTAAAAGAAAAAAACAAGGTACGTGAACGGTGGAGGAGCCAATCAGGGAGCCAACCGTTCAACTTTCCAAGCTTTCTTTCCATCTATCTCGCAAGGGGAATATTGCAACCTGTCGAGAACAGAAGCATCCAATACCTATGAGTATAACTGTTTTTTTATGAAGGGAGAGAACGTAGCATTACACTGTAATTGTAAGACTAGAACATTCAAAACTACTAAAATGTTAAGTCTTATTTGATAACCATTTGATTTTTAAAAATTAAATGTGTAAACACTGCTTCCGTCTATAAGTATCTATGTTTTATTATCCATTTTTTACAAATGTTTTCAAAAGTGATATAAGGTTTTGATACTTAAAAAAACGTAACTTTCAAAAATTTGTTTTTGGTTTTAAATTCTGATTACTAATTCAAATGTTTCTTTAACATAATTTAAAAATGGAGAAAAAATAAGCCTAATTTCAAAAACGGAAAACTAAAAGCGAAATCGTTATTGAATGGCACCTTAATAACGTAAGGGTCCTATTTATTGAATCTTCAACATACTGAAGAGAACATGTATGGGCAATAAGTATCATAATGAATCTATAATTCTTCTAAGAGAATAGAAACTAAGGAATAGGCAGCTAAAAAATCTTCCAAACGTAAAAGAGTTTACAAAAAACAGAAATGAAAAATAATAATTACAATGATCTTCAGAAATCAGAAAGCAGACACCAACTATACTCAAAAAGGAACCAACCCTCTTCCTAAAATCTGAAGAGAACCTTTATCCCTTCAAAAATTCTTTAAACAAAATTCTTCTGTTCCTTTCAAGCCGAAAATGTGTTGATGTTTCGGCTTTATTCTCAAAAGGATGACTAGTCAGAATTTTGTATGTGAGCTCTTTTCAAGCACGACATTCTTAAGGTTCCACCGGCAAACAATGAAGGAAGACAAGGAAAAGAAAAAAAAAAAAAATCACCGGAGTCCTAAGAATTCTGAATGCATTATGTGTTGGAAACAAATTCCAGGATTTTTGAAAGCTCTCTTCCTAGGAATTCTGAGTTCATAATGCTTTGCAGAGAAATTCCAGGATTTCTGAAAAGCTCTTCCTAGAAAAGGGGATACTGGAGAGGATATCATTCTCTAAGCGTTCCATTTCCTGCCTCTCTTGTAATCTCGAGAAAAAAACTTGAGACATTTTAAAATCTTCCAAGTTCTTTAGTGTGAATTATTTCATGACCCGAAAATTCCCTTTCAACTCAGCCGCCTTAGTCTTCAATGGCATTTTTTAAAGCTAGAAATGAAATTATAGTATAGCCAAACACCCAGTAAAATGTTCCTTGTTAGTTGTTCTGATTGCTAGCTAATCAAAGCGCTAACTTAATCCACTCGCTTGACCAAAAAATTTAAAAGAAAGCTTGTAAGGCTGCAACACATCTATTGTCCAATGACATGCACCACAACTAGAGTATTAGTAAACAACCTGCCCTTAGAGAGGTGAAAATAACCTGTCATGCAACCGAGATGGCTGCCCTTGCCAAAACTCAAAAAGTTCTGGTTTAAGTCTGTATCCTCCCCAGTGTTTTGGTTTTGGAATCAAACTTCTGCAAACAGAAGAACGAGATTTCAGCTTTTATTGTAACATCCTCCTTAATGAATTATTAAAGACTATGTGTAGTTTAAAAATGTCTTCCAGTCTTTGAAATACAAATGTTTACTGAATCAGATTATCATCACTAGTCAGTCGATGTGTTTGAATGCATGTAGAAATATTGGAAACAGATATTTTGATTCACAATATCTTCTTTGCTGGTTGGTCACTCAAGATAAAAGTGAACATACCCATTCGAAAATCTATCCTTTAGTTCCTTGTACTTCTCGATGAGAAAATGTCTTCCAGGAACTACAGAACTCTGAATGAGAAAACAACACCATCAATGTAGCAAAATCAGCATTTCGATTAATCCACAAAATGAAGAATGCATTGAACAGACCTGTGGGCTAACTATTGCACCAAGCTGACTTCCCCGAGGACGGCTGTGGAAATACTGCTCAGATTCCTCTTCAGAAACTTTCTGCACAGATCCTTCCACTCTTACCTACAAAGTAACAATTAGACAATATTTAATATAGTAAGTAAATTCATTGAAATTTTCAAGATGAATATTATGAAGTATGGAAAAGGCTAAAAGCTAATGACCTAAGTGTAGAACAATTTCTTTAATAGGAAAGAGTACAAGATTATCAAAAAAAATTCTTCCCAGCAAATTTACTAATTTCAAGAAAAAATTGGAAGACACATCTGAAACCAGAGGAGTTCTGGCATGTAAGTTACAATCATCCAAGGCTTTATTAAATTTACAATCACACTACCAATGGCTCCAAAGGTAATATACTTGTTGTTCTTAACAGACCGCCCAAAATGACAATGATCCTGAAAAGTTTAGACTATGTTTGATAACCATTTGATTTTTTATACTTTTATCTTTGAAAATTAAACTTATAAGTACTATTTCCATCTTTCTTTGTTTTGGTATCTAGTGAGTATTTTAAAATCCGAGCCAAGTTTTGAAAATGAGAAAATTGTATGACTTCAAGCCTTGTTTTTTTCCAGAAAGGTGAAAACTATGGCAACGGATTTGAGAGGAAACAAGAATAAATTTGATTAAGATTTCAATTCACGTATGCTGTAGGATTGATAATAGAGGGAAAAGTTTCTAGTTCTGAACTTAACTACGTGGTCAATGGCAGAAAAGTTCATAGTGAGCAAGCACAAAATCCATCCTGAAGATTAGGATTCTAGTGAGGAGTCAAAATTATAGGAAACTCGTGATTTCTATCTATCTCACTCACTTCCTCAGTGAAAGCAGAATCAGAGTTTGGGAGGACCAGTAGACAGATTACGACAATCACAATCACGTTTATGCATCTATATATATATTCTTTATCCTTGCTAAAACATAACCCAATAGTCCTGTCATTTTATCTGGAGGAAACCCCTTTGAGATTTTCGTTTTAGATTGACCCTTTCTGAGAGTTCGTCTACGTTTCAAGTACAATGGCCATCATATCTGGGCCATTGATTCCTTGGCCATTTTCTCTGGCAAGTTTGCCTACTTGACTAGTTTTGCTTCCCTCTGTCTCATTGTCATCTCACTTGTTCTTCACTAAACCTTAAAAGGTCAAGTTCCAGAAAAAGAATGAAGTTTTTTCAATCGGCTTATTGCATTAGAAGGAAGGACCCTGATATCATTCGATTTTTTTTCTCTCATCTTGACCTGAAATGTGATCCTTATGTAAGACGACGGTTAAAAGACTTGAATCGTGTATTATCAAGGTGCTCTATTTCTACTGAGTATATATTTATAAGAAACAAGTTTCGTTGAACAAATGAAATTACAAATGCAGGGAGGAAAAACTTCAACATTTCAATGTCGTGAAAAAACCAAGGAAATTGTCCTACATCTTCCTTTTTCAAGAGAGAGGGTGTGTATTATAGCGAATAGTTCATTAGCAATTTTCTAGAGTATATGATTGAAAATGATCTTTTCAAACGTTAGATTTCTTTGGTGGATATTTGGGAATTCCCCAGCTTAATTGCCTCTCTTATTTCATACTTTTAAATTTTTTCACAGTTATCCGTTATTTTTTTATTACCAACAGTTGAAGTGCCTTCTGTAATTCATCTCTTTTTTTCTTTTTAATGGAAATCCCTGTTTTCGAATGGAAGAATACAAGTGGGCTAACAAAAAGAATAACCCAACACAAACAGAGCCAAAACAAAACCTGTGCTACATATACTGGGGCTAGCCATTCTATTTATGGCCTAGCCATCCCAATGAGTACCAGTTTTCTTATCAAAGAATTACAGATTCAACCAAATAAGATAGAAGATGTAACTCAGCAATATATTCCATAATAAGAGCAAACCACCTAGCTGCTACCAGAACTGTGAGGCGAAAGCAAGCGAAGAAATTTGATTGACCACTACATTTCAACTTTCAAGCACATTCAAGGGCAGAATGAGGTAGATCAACTGGACCTAATCAAGCAGAATTGTACATTCCTCGAGGAATTTAATGGGCAGAAAAAATGGCCTCCCTAATGATATTTTTAACTCATAGTAATATAAAAATAGGAAGAAAAAAAAATATGAAAGGCGTTATTTCACCTGCCTATTGAGACCTTCCCAGAAGAAAAGAAGTGAAGCACGTGGATTTTCAGCTAGGTTATGTGCTTTCCGACTTTCATAATTTGTGTACCTGTAAGAAGACGATGAAACAATAAGAGAAGAGTTATTTTCAGGTGCAGGGAAAATATTATTTGCTTCAACATGCCGTAACAATCTAGCATATACTGACCAGACAAAACCATCTTCATCAACTCCTTTTAGCAAAACCATGCGAGATGATCTGAAGGGGCAAAGTGAACCAGAAAGGTCAATCCCTTCTACAAAGTACAAATAATATTTCTTCTTTTCTTCATTTCTTTTTGGTATCAAAACAGGAGATTAAGACTAGAAATGATAATTTTAGATTCAGATGGAACTTAGAGGCTCACTGTGAATAAGTTAAAGGACAATTTGCAGGGGGTTCCAGTTAGTTGATGCTACACCAATTATGTAAGGTCAAAATCATTCAGAACGGACAAATTAACAAGAGAATCAGAAAGAGGATGATAAAAATGTTTTTCTGAGATTCCACAAAGGAATAAACATTTAGGAATGCTACGAGAGAAAGAAAAAGATGGAGAGTATGTTTAATTATAATAGATATCCAACTAGGCTTATATTGGAACTGAAAAACCAACTATAGATGATCGTTGCCCCCTCTCCTATACTATTGTTCTTTTTTTTTTTTTTTTTCTTTTTTGTTTACTTCAACAATACATGACTGGGGATTTTGGACTCTTCTATTTATAATGCTATTTTTTGGTGTAAAAATTACCAACCTCTTAAAGATCATAGCTTAGATTTTCTTGTGGCAAATTGGACCCATCTTTTGTATTTCCTATCATAGGGATCTTTTGTACATCCTTGGATATTTCATACATCAATGAATTTTCTTTTTATTAAATAAATAAAAAGAAAAATAAAAGAAAAAATAAATAAATAAATAAATAAATAAAACCCTCTAACCTTTAGGTCAAGGATATAGTGTCTTAATCAATTAAGTTATACTTAGGTTGGTGTTAACGGGGTGGGAAATGTTTCTCACTAGGAATCCCATCTCCCCACTCCTTGCATACCCTCCTCACACAAGCACAAAAACTTGTGACTAGCGATGACCTTTAGGGAGTAGACTCCATAAGATCTTTCTCTTCCACTGGGCATTACCAGTCTCATCTCATGCACCTCAACTAAGCATTAGGAGGAAAAAGGAATTCCGCTAAAGGCTAAACCCATGACCATTGAGTTATAACCCCACCAGTGTCAACCCTAACCAACAGACCACTCCCTTTAGGAAACTCCATAAGATTGAAGAAAACAAGTGGATGTCCAATCCTAAAGCTTGAACTCTATTGTGATGTCATTCCTATCACAAATAGAAGACCCTCATGATTGATTGTTGACCCAAATTTCTGCCTTCAAGTGGTAAATGATTGTCTAAAGTTTATATAATCAGAAATATAATTCTAGAAAAAGAAAATAATAGAAAAGAAAATTAGACTCAATATGAAGTAATATTGCATTTAAAATAAGGGAGTGGAGAAAAAGATCTTCAATTAAATGACTGCCGAAACAAAGAGAAACTGAGCTCACGGTTTTCCATCACTTGTAGCTGTGGACAAAGACATTGCATTAGGTTCCCTTAAATTAGCAGCAATTGCATCGTCAAACCATTTGTGGAACTGCAAGATCATTACTGGTTCATTACTGCTAGAAACAATAAAGTTAACAAAGAACTTTTTTGGAATAAACAAAAGTTGTAATTTCATTATAGAGGATGTACGTCAATGATAAGCAACATAAGAATATAGAAGTTTCATTAAATGACAAGGATCTAGTATTCACCTGACGAATAGGATCAGCCTCTACATTTTCTTCAACAAATTCTGGAGAAATATAGTTTTCTCTAAGTGCAGCAATATCAACTTGTGGAGGCTTACCTATTCGAACACACATTGCAGTGCCAGGATAAGGAGGAAGATGAAGGTTATATTTGTTCACAATAGATGGTGGCACAAATCTGCCGCCTAAAAAATGATGTGGACCATCAAATTTCTTTGCACACAGCTTTGGGGCAGTCAGAGAAACCTAGCATAAATGATTGTATGGCGATCTAGTTGGTTTATTTATATAAAATTGGTTCAAGAGGAATTTTACAAAATTATGTCATAGAAAAAAATAAAAAATCAAGCAATCAAACGATATCATACCAACATATCAGGTTTAAAGCTGCTACCACTAATATCCCCTTCTTCAACATGCCATCCAGATGGAATATCTACAGAAACAATAACAGGACTTCTTTGATTTGATTCCTCGTACTCATTTAAAGATACAAGCCTTTGGATCAAATCATTGAATGGTGGCCTTGGAGCACCTAAAATCAAAGAAATAACAAAAGGCTATCAATATGATAAATGGTATAGAGGAGTTATTCTGATTATAAGGTATTGTGTTCAGTATCTTCTTCTTTTCTTTTTCGTTTCTTTTTTATAATGAGAAAACCATTGTCATCTAAAAAAATGAAAGACTTAATACAAATAAGCAAATTGTAATGACTGGCAATGGTTTGAACAAATAGCAAAACCAGTGAAATTATTGGCACAGGGAAAGAAATGCCATCCTATCAGCGAAGATGAAAAATAAAACAATTTGTACGCCCATTGTTTATATGGCTGTGGCTTTCTAGAATTGCTAGATAATAATCTTATATTTATGCCTTTCCTTTATAGAATATGTAATATGTAAATTAGAACCCATAGATATTGGTAGAGCGTTTAAAATTGCTTCTGTAATAATCCTTTGTCTTTTCTATCAGTTTTGAGGTACTAATCCACAAACACTTCTCCTATCCCATACTCCAAACTTAGGATTGTCTTAAAAAAGAAAAGACTAATAGATGGTAATGTTGGAGTTTTAATTCTATGAAACAATATCTTGATAGCTCAGAGCAGCAATACGTAAAATACAAAAGCAGGAAGATATTACCTACCATGGAAGGAGAACCCAAAAATTGCATCGATTATAATGTCAAAATCCTTTGACAAATCCAAAGGCAAGTCCTCCACTGTCAAGAAAGGAACTGACAGTGATTCCAGCTACAAAACCACTAAATCAGATTAGAAACTCAGCCAAACTAGTACTGAGCAGGGAAAAGATTACAAATATGCTCGGGAAACTCGACCTGAGTAACCAAACCAGCATAAAGAGGCTTCGGAGTCTTCTTTGGATAACAAATAAATGGCTTGTATCCAAAGTGAAACAGATGGCGAGCAGCCACAAGACCATCTCCACCATTGTTTCCAGGACCACAAATAACAAGAACACGTTTATACTCACTGGCTTTGTAAACCTGTTGAAGAGATATATTCATTGATACGAAAAAGAAAAATGTGAACAGTGAATGAATTGTTGATAAAATAAAATCCTGGGTCTCAAATTATTTGCTTAACAAAAGCTTTTGTCTTTGTTAAGTTTATTTAACCTCCTTCATCCTACTTGGTTGAGCTACACAAAGATTCGTCCAGTGCACCTTCTAACTTGCGAGCAAAGATGCTCGTTAAGGGTTGAAATATAGAGCAATCAACGAAACAGTATGATTCATACACTAACTGTAGAAGAAAAAGTGACCAGTGTACGTAACAATCATACATCCAGCTGTTACCACAAGAAAAACCTACATGCTACATGCCTACAGATTACACGCATGCCCCAGTGAGCACATTGCTCTATAGACGTACAAGAATACATCGATATCATTGATAAACATGAATGAAACCGTTGGCAAAATACAATTCACTTTCACCAACTACTAAGAGTCAACCATTTCTACCCACAAATTGAATGCCAGCAGGAAGCATACCTCAGCTATTGAAGTGGCTACACTCAATCCAGCCAGCTCCTGAACCCAAAATATTTGAACAGGTTAACTTTCAGTACATTGGAGTGTCGAATGAGACCAATTTTGAACCCAAGTAGAAACCGAAACATATATTGACACTCAACAAAAGAATTTCTAGAAATGAAGCAAACAATAGCAACACTAACCATCAATTGGTCGACGCTGAATCCAAGAGGGCCCATGAGAATCTCATCGACCTCAGCTGCTTCCCTCTGCGACAGATACGAAATGGCCTCCTGCATAGCTTCAATACGAGACTTCGAGCAAAACCAGCAAATCCCAGAGCTCGAATTCGGCCGAGAAACACCCTAACAACAGAATTTACTACACAATCCATTAGAACAAATGCCACAAACACACATAACAGCACAAAAAATATATGAGTAATCGAGAACTAACGTGAGGGAGCTTGAAGAAAGGGATTTGGAGAGAGCGAGAAGATTGAGGAATTATGGGTGTTGAGTTCAATTTGAGAGAGAATGAGTGTGTGGAAAAGAAGCGTATCATCAGATGGGTATTGCGAAGAAATGGACGCATTCCTATAGGAAGATTTGCAGGCTCAGCCCGCTTCTCATCGCTCGCAGATAGGGGAGAAGTTTAGTTAGTGACGATGTAATACTCCAGAAGGAACTGGGGAGATTAATATTATTTTTTAGAAATTTAATTGGAAATGCATTTGACCATAGACTATATTCGTATATTATTTTAGAAATCTCTTTTAGTCATCTCATTCTTAAAGCGCTAGGTGTTTGGGCCTGAGTTAGTTATTCCAAGGGTGTCCTCTCCGAGAGGTCCCTCTTAATTAATGACTCACCCTGTTAAATATAATCTTTTTATTGTGTTAGATCCTACTATTGCATTGGTTAGGAATAACCACATTTATTGTAACCTCAACGTGATTGTAATCATTGTACATTTTTATCCTAATTTGTAGGATCTCCTATAAATATAGGTTAGATATTCATGAATGCAATCTTTATAACGTATTGTGCTAAGGATGGTCATGTATCGCTCTAATGCGCGGTTTCATTTTTATCAGTTTGTTACGACTACGATAAATATGTCATCTCTGACACGATAAGTTATAAAAAAGTAATGGTGCAGTCTGACGTAATTAAAAGGTTATATTTCATACATTTCTGAGGGGCGGTCACCAATCATAAAAGCGCTTATGAGAGGGTCACCCGTACAACAAAAAAAAAAAAAATTTAAATTAAAAATAAAACTCTATTTTAGAGGGTGTATAGGGCTCAAATTATAATAGTTTGGGTTTCAACTATTATAATCTACCATTAACTATAGTATTATTATTTCAAATTTTACTATTTGTTACAATGTTTAATAGTTCCAACTCATCATCTCTCTCTTAGTTAATGTGTACTGTTTTCCACCTAGACTATAATAGTATGCACCCGAAACACATAGATTGTTACAACCCATATTAAAATAGTCTCCAAACACATACTACTATAGTCTACATACTGTTATAACCCGCAAACTATAGTGAACACTGACTATAATAACTAACATATCGTCCCAAATGCCCCAGTTATCTATTTTAGTTTGGATGTGAATAGTAAATACGGTAATAAATAGGGAAAGAGATGATAGGTAAGAAATAGTAAACATATGGAAACCGTGTAAAAAATAGCCCTATCAAGTTTTCTATCTTTCAAAATTAGCACCCTTTTTGAAAACTAGTTAAAATCATTTTTCTTGGTCGAGATTAACCACCAAGATTTATATAAAAAAGTTAACCTTTTCTAATTTATTGATTGTTTTGGGCTTTCTCGATATAGCTCGGCAGGATTAACACCACTAATGGAAACCTTGTTTTTTGTGCATGTTCAACTAATACGTTCCACAACCATTAAAGTATGTCGTAGAGTTGTTGATTATACAAATAATAGTATTTTGTCTACATCATGTGCAATAGATACATGTAAAAAATTGTAAAATATATTTTTATTTATCAATTTCACATCTTAAATGAGTGTTAAAAATCAGGGGAAATATGTGTATTGTTGAATGGTGGAATCAAAAGTTATGAAAAAAAATGCACTTTTTTAGGTTACAAAAAACCATACAATATACTCATAACTAAACTTTACATCCCAAAGACAATTATTACTAACTCAGCTAAACATCCAAAGGCATACAATTATTACCTAAAACAATTACTAGCCTAACTCTACAGCCAAAGCACCCTAAAAGTTAGAAACACTCGGAGTATGTTTGCTAGAAAATTTAGATTATGTTATATGTTTTCATATTCAAATTTAACAAATATGAGTTTGGCAAACAATTCGAATTATATTTCTAAAAACTATTTTTCGGATTTTGTAATCATAACAGTATAAATTTTGAAAACGACAATTTTATGTTTTTATTGTATCTAAATTTTGAATTTTAAATTTTAAAATGCAGAATTATATTAAACAAAGATAAAGAAAAACATTTAGAAATACAAATATGTCATGTTATAAACTCAATTGTTTTTTTAAAAATGTAATATGTATTATCTAATGTATTATAAATTATATAATATTACAAAATAATAATTATATAATTTTGTAACATAAATCATATTCATAAATAAATTAATAATAATTTATCATTAACTAAATATTAATGGGTAACTACAACTAGTTTATGATTTATAGTATTATTTTAAACTATTGTCTAAATTAAGATCCAATTTCTAAAACGACTACCAAACACATAAATACAATTATATTTTAATTGATTGCCTTTTTTTTTTAATTTTTCATTTCAAATTCTCTTTTTTAAAAAAAAAATACCCTAAAACTCTACTTTATTTCACAAAAAGAAAAATTAAAAATGAAGGTTGCACCCAAATGCGTGTTAGATTTTCAAAACAAATATAATTAATAAACGACTCGCCAACGCGGCTCTGATAAACGGGAATCGGAAAATTCCCAATTTGCTTCGATCTCTTACCTTCCGGTTGGACCGACGATTCCGAAACTGGTTATAGCGATTCGTCTGGTTCCCATTCGATCATTTCTTTTCGAATTAGGTTTTCATTCTGTATTTAATGGCGTCCAGTTCGTTTCGTGGCGGTAGTTCCTTCTACAATGGCAACGCCGCTCCATATCGCTCCAGGTATTTCTCGTTCTTCTGTCACGTTAAATTCCCAGGAATTATATAGGTTTTACAAGGATTACGAGTTTGTATCACTGTTCTCGTGGAATAATTCAAATCGTTTATATATTTACCGGCGTTAAGAATGATGGTTACTCGATTCATGTCACTCAAGTGCAATCGTCTTTTGTTTTGGGGTATTCAGGGAGGGGCTTAGCACAAGACCGGCGGCTGCTTCCGATGAAATTCAACTTCAGATCGATCCGATGCAAGGGGACTTGGACGACGAGATCGTTGGTCTCCACAGCCAAGTAAAAAGACTTAGAAATGTGAGTTTAAAGTTTTATCGTTAATCTATGGTAGAGCTTTGTACTTAGGTTTATTGAATTGAAAACTAGAACACCTGCTGGGATCTTCATCGGATAACTAGAAATGAAGTACTTGACAGAAATGTTCAGATTTCTTTCGGTTTTCCTATAATATTTGACTTTAGCTATGTTCGAGGTTGATCTATCTGTATCGGCATTCTTGGAAATTGCATTGCTCGTGGTTCCTTTCGTATTTGAGTTTATGAGCTGTACGCTATGTATTGATAAATTTCACGCGGTATGCTGTATGCTGCGTGCTTATCTTTGGATTTCATTATAAAGGCGGTAACAGCCACAGGTGACAGGCATGGTTTTCTTTTCTGAAGTTTTGTGATTTCCCTCCATTATTTTTTATATAACTATATAAGATACCTGATTTCTTGTTATTTAAGAAAAACGAGATATATGAGACATTGTCATTCAATCAGTTCAAGCAGAATCCAATTTTACAAGTCTTCATTCTTGCATTTCTAGTCTAGTGGATTATCACCATTCAAAATGTATCATCGGCATTGAAAGAAATGCATAGTAATAATGTAACAAGCATATCAATATAAATGATAATGATTGGAAGAATCCTATTGGGTATGGATTTCCAAGATAAGCATCTATCTGACAGGATCCATTGACTACTTTTAGCCAGGAACATCGGATGATGTCAATCTTAAACAGAATTTATTCTTGGTACTCTGCAATTGGGAATTTTGTAATTGACCTGGAGGTAATCCTCTGCTATTTGGTAGCTGCAGTTATGTCCTCACCAAACTCTAACTCCGTCCATTTTTCAGACTACTAGCTTCACCTTTCCTCCTTTTTTAACTTCCTCTCTCTTTTAACTGTTTGATGAGGAGGTCTGATCTATCACGAGCCTCATATAGGAGCTAGGTTGTTTGTGATTGATACCCTACTTCCTACTTCAAAGAGGTTCCTGATATCAGGATCCTCTTTCCTTGGAGCACTCGATGGAAACCTTCCTTAGGGAGGAGGGGAGGAGCAAAGGGGGAAAGAAGTTAATAGAGTCAGTTTTTTTTTTTTTTTTTATTTTAATAAGAGAAACAAATTTCATTAATGAATGAAATAAGGAGAAAACCCCAAAGCTCCTAAAGGTGAATTACAAGAAAATTCTCCCATTAGAAATCAGATGTTTCTAAAGTCATAAGTTCAATCATTGGTCTCTGCTCACTGTCTACCTTTTTACCGTTTTTCAAGTCTCCAAAAATGTCTGACAATTGCCTACTGCCCTAAATACACAAGGGTTGGAGCATAACAACTACTCGATTGGCCACTAGGCATTTCATGGCAGAAGTGCCTAGGCACTGAACAGAACATTAAGAATTTGTTGTGTTCCACTTTCTAAAGCTCGGGAGCCAACGTGCTGCTATTTCAAGTCCTACAACTTGGCTTCATCCTTTCACTTTTGGTGCAGAGACTGGGCCTAATCACGTGCACTTTGGTTAGGTTTTAGGAACACCATATCTCAGCCCTAGAAGTGGAACAAACTACGAGTCACCTTTTTCTTACAGTCCTGTAAAATGAACCAGGATACAAAAATTGAACTGATGAAATTCTTTACAACTAACTATATGCCTATAGAAAGATCTCTAGTTTTTCTTTTCCTGGATAAAGAAATATACCCAGTTGTTGAGTGTATTTTTTCATTTTTTTCCTCAATGAAAGGTTGTTTGTTCATTAAAAAATGGAAATATAGTTGTCGAGTGTGAATCTCACTTTTGGTATTTATAGCATGTTATGCTACACTTAAAATTATGATACATTGCATATTGTAATGAAACCAATAGATTTTTAAGTATGACTTTTCTTTTGGATAAGAAATCGAGCTTTCACGGAGAGAAATGATAGAGCATACAAGCACATCAAAGAAAATGAGCCCAACCAAAAAGGCAGTTTGAAACCTAACTAAAAAGGACTCCAATCCAATAGAATAACACCTAGCTCATAATTACGAAAGAAAGTGTGACGGGCACCCACAAGGTTGCATTAAACCTAACAAAAGGTTTTTGAGGGCTTGATTTGATTATTGACAAGCACTCCCACAGGTCAATTTAGGGCTTTGATAATTGAGACACCAAACAAGCTATTTAGTGGATACTGGATAGCTCAAATGGTTTTTGAGAGTATATTCTGTAACTCATCCCTTGGATCAAGGTAGGATATACTACAAGGTTCTTTAACCACCTCATTGCTAGAGCACCCACCATCCTACTTAGGAGCTTGACAAGCCATCTGGAAAATAAGTCATCCTAGGAATAGTTATTTTTTGTTTTTTATTTTATTATGATTTGTTTAAATGGTTCCTTGTGTTCAGTGGCCTTGGCACAGAAAATGGAAATGAGGGTGGGGGGTAGTACAGATGTTGTCTCCTAACTGGTGTTTTGTATGCTATCAAAATCTGAAAAATGAGGGGCATCTTTTCTTGACCAGCTAATTTCCTTCTTGACAACATTATATTATTATTATTTGTAGAAAGTTCTGCTTCTAAATGTTGTGCTAAGCATTCTAGTGAGTTTGGTTTGAGCGGTTGTATACCTCATTGTTTGGCGGCCAATTTTGACCAGCTCCTTCTGGCTTCATATTGACGTAAGCTCCTCTTGTTTCTTATTGAGGAAAAAAGAACAGATTATGTATTGTTTTCTGTGGTCCCAAGGTCAAATGTCCGGCTATGGGCTGCTTGAATAACAGACACATTAACCTGCAAAAGTAACTTTATACTGACAACTACTTGACCGTCTTTCTGTTCAATGTGCAAAACTCGTAGGATCCTCATTTAGCATAGTGGAACCCCCCGCTGTGACCTTATGATATCTTGCGGTTCTTCAAAGTTTTATCATAAATGTGTTCTTTTTGAGATCATGTACAGATTGTATATGCCAGTCCGTTTACTTATTCCAGATTAATTTTTTGATCCTTTTCGCTATCTGGTGTAATTGTCCTGTGCAGATTGCTCAAGACATTGGGACAGAAGCAAAGTCTCAGCAAGATTTTCTAGATCAGTTGGTATGCAATTGTTTTCTTAATACTGTTCATAGTTATCATATTTCCACTTGTGTTTTGTATTTTGAGTTTAATTCTTGGTTTTTACTTATTGATGATCGTGCTTGTGAGAGGGAAAAAAAAAACTTCAGGTCGTGATTACTTGAGAAAATGGAAATGACAGAGAATTGGAGTAAAAGAAGTCGACAGGGAAAGCAATAGAACGAGAATTAAAATTTGAATAGCACATTTATTAAGATTATTTTGGAGCAAGGATCAGAATGGAAATGATGATCGTATTTATTGCTTTTGCTTTTTGTTTTTTTTTTTTTTGGTTTTCTGTAATCCTTTTTAATTTTTCATTCTTTTCACTCGATGTGGAGTTTGTCTCTTTAAAGCATCCGTCTCTTTTTAATATATCAATAAAAAGTTTATTTCTTGTTAAATAAAATATAGAGAATAAAAAATAATAATAAAATAATAAAATAATAAAAAAAACAAAAAAAAAAAACAGTTTGCTCGATAACTTCATTCTAAATTCCATATAGCACTATCAGATTAAAAGAAACTAACTAAATAAAATCAGTCTCATATCGAATTGTAACAGTTCAAAACTTGTGGAATTGCCTATACCTCTTTTACTTCTGACAGATTCAAACTTCTGTTTTCTGTCTTGTTGCAGCAAATGACACTGATCAAAGCTCAAGCAGGGGTGAAGAACAACGTAAGAAGATTGAACAAAAAGATCATACAGAATGGATCAAATCATGTCGTCCAGGTCGTCGTATTTGCGTTGATCTGTTTCTTTATAGTATATATGTGGTCAAAAATATCCAGAAAATGAATGCTTTTCCTCATTTTCCTCATTATGAATGGAACACAAGTTTGCTGGCCAGCGAAGAGGGAAAAAGAAACAGTAATGATGTTTAATATATCATCACTGTCACCCCTCAGGTTAGAACATGGGACGGTGAAAATAGGCTTTTTTATTTCTCTTGTAGGAACTTTTGAGCATACTTTTATACGTTGTAAAGATGTATTGTGCATCACAACTATAGTATTTGTTAATCCACTTATGCCTAAGGTTTCTAATTTTTGTTGTGACTTTTAGGGGAAAGAAAAGCTCAACCTTCTGGCACGACAAAAAATTGTTAGATTCGTTACAAAGAAAACGATATCATAAATAAGTATATTGTTTTGTCTATTGATTTGCAAAATAAAACATGTAATTTATCTGTAACGAGAGGTAATTCGCCCATGAATGCTCCTAACATTAACATTATCAAATCATGAACGAAACGGAGGGTACCATTTCAAGCGAAGCAACAGCAAAATCCTATGCCTCAAAACTAAATAAATAATAATAATAATAATAATAATAATAAACCAGCACAATCACAACATTTTCAAATTAAAGCTATTTCCAACAACGAAAACCATTGGAGAGCTATTTCTTTACCATATCTTTCCTTTTTTCTGTTCTTGCATTGTTCGGTAAGGGAATGTTCGAAAATTTATTTTTAGTTAGATTGTTAGGCATTTATGTTCACTATTTTTGTAATTAAATCATGTTTAAAAAAAATGTTGCATTGAATGGCCTCGTGTTTGAACTTTCAGAAGTCTATCGAATTGGTGTAAGCCTTGTTGCTTGGAAATACCCAGAGATGACCACACTAAGAAATAGGAAAGCGTAGGGAACGCTAGTTGGCGAAGTGATGTTAAGCATCCCTAGTGGTACGAAAAGAGAAGTCGCAATGATATCATCTATGTCCGTATCGCTTTTATGGAATAGATCCAACATTCAATCAAGTTCTTGAATGACAAATGTGATAGATTTATGATAGGTTTTTTTTTTTCCCTGTCCTTCAAGGCTTCCAAGTGTGCCCAGGATATAGGGATGTTCATATTTGGTCTTCTAGTCCTTCTAGTGGGTTCTCACACCATTCCTTTTCCTATGTTTTACACGTCTCTTCTCCCTCCACGATTGCCTTTGCATACTCCCCTCGCTTTGCATACGAGAACATCCTCTCGTTTTGTAATGCAAAGACAATCACTATTTGTTATGGGATTGTTAGATCTCATTTAGGATTGGTGGAGAACCTCATTTTTGGTGTTTGTGGAGCTCGAGGTAGGGATGGTTATTCGTTGTTAGTGTGTTGATTGTAAACGCCCATTTCCAAGGAAAGAGGCAAAGTCTTGTGGCAATGTAACTTTCTCGCTGTTTCGTGGAGATTTGTTTAGAAAGGAACAATAGAATTTTTCTAACATTACCTTTTTAGTCCCTTGAGTTTTTAAAATATATCATTAGAGTCGTTAAACCCAAACAAACATTTAACTAAATGTCTCTGGGCAAAAATGATTAATATATATATATATATATATTTAATATCTCCCTCGTCTCTCATCTCCCTCTCCTTCCGTTCCGGTAATTTCATCATCGATCCTCTTCTCATGTCTAATAAGTTAAATTATATTTTTGATGCCAAAATTTACCATTTTTGGTACCTGAGTTTAAACCTCAAAGTTCAGTTGTAAAAAACCTTGTTTCGGACTTTCTTCCGTTCAAACTCTTTTTTAGTCGTGTATTCTTTCATTTTTCTCTATATATAGATGGAGTGAAAATTGAGAAGCAACAGCTATAGATTTGCTGTGTGTAACCTGCAGCCAATTTGGCCATTGGCCTACATGAGAATATCAAAATGCACTCTTCATTACTGCTGTATTTACATAATATGTACATCAAATTTGTCAGTTCATGTTAAGACAATTATTAGACTTAAAGCACAAAATCACACACTACTAATCAGATTTAATGCACCTCGGGCATGAAACTAACACATACTTCATATTAAGGGAAAAAAAAAATCATCTTGTGGATATTTCTTTGATGTTAGCCTGGAAATCACCTTCTTTGCTACTTGGAGGAATTCATCCGGGTTGTGTTACCTGTAAGTAGTAGTTCCCCCAGCTTGAGAAAAAAAACAGGAGAGAACAATATCGACGATGTCATTGGCCTGTCAGCAGGATCAAAACGCTTTACAAAGATTGTTAGCTTTCATGTTAGAGGAGCTGTGCTGCTCGATAGGGCCAGTAGGAACACACAACCTACTTCTCTTCGGCTCGGAAATTCTCACATGTGAAATAGCCGTAGCAAGTGCATCCACCAGAAAGCAATCATCGACATCGTCACCATTAGCATTGCAACTTTCAGATGAGGAAAGGTCAGAAACTTCGTTAAGGGAGGTCACATTAGCTGCACTATCTATCCTGTTTCTGTCAGACTTAATTTTGGCTGCAATAGAAGACTGTTGGCAAGATTCTTGATTCTTCAGTTTTAGTTTGATCGGAAGCATCTTCAACGTGCGTTCGGTGTAAAACAATATCCAAGGATGCCCTGAAATTTCACCATTATAATCCAAATCAGATTACATTTAGAAATAAGGATTGGCGTCGATTTGTTTTAGGATCGTGGACTCTTAACATAAATGTAGTTAATAGTTTATGCTTATTTCAGAATTTCAAAATATTGATAGTATTACTGACTGTATTTTTAACTTAATCATCAGGGCATGAAATCAATTAGCAAAATAAACTTACTTAAGACTTCTTCTGCGGTTATCCTAGCTGAAATATCTCTTGTCAGCATTCTCCCAATGAGATCCCGGGCAGGTTTAGATATGAACTCCCACATCCCGGTGTGGAAGTCGAGCTTAGAGTTCTTTATTGCTTCAAAAACTGATTCTAACGAGTCACCTTGGAAAGGAAGAGCGCCAACCAAAAGGGCATGGAGGAGCACACCAGCACTCCAAATATCAACCTTCTCAGAGTACTTTCCTGACAACACTTCAGGGGCTACATAAGCTGGGCTTCCAGCCAAACCAGTTAAACTCTGGCCTGCAGAATGAGATCAAATAACTTGAGTAGGCAGATTCTTGAAACTTAATTTAAATGTAAAAGAAAAAGGAGAAAGAACATCAAAATTTGCACACCAGTCATACCAACAATAACCAGTATACAAGTGGCAGTACTATAAGAAAGTAGAAGCAAGAAACATAAAAACAATTATGAATTCTAAAATCTATTGCAGTGCTGCTTTTAAAATGCTGCAATTTACTATATTATCATCCATCCAATTAAGTCTTACCTCTCAGGTTTGTGGTATCCAACCAGTGTCTATGTTATATTTTCCAAATATGAGATATAATGAATATACTAAGCTCGCTTGGCAAACTTGTTTTTGGAATTTATTCTCCGAAACAATAATCTATTTAGGACAGCGTTTGGAAACACAATCTTAATAACAATACATCAAAGTTGTGAAAGCATAGGATCCTTCTGAAATGGATGTTTCTCCTGTAAAGCATAGCCCTCCTCTCAACATTTGATCGTTAGGCCCTCGATCTTCCCTGCGACACATTACAGCACACCCCCCCCCCCCC
>QLSR01000314.1:1591278-1616725 GCA_031780015.1 Citrullus colocynthis
AAAAAAAAAAAAAAAAAAAAAAAAAAAAAAAATTCTAAGCTAACACAGTTGTAGCTAAAAACACCAATGTGGCTGCTGCAAAAGTAAAAGACCAGCAGTGTGAGCCATGATCCATTTGTTCTTATTATGCATATCCCGAATCTGAACAATGGTACCACCCAAGCAACCTCATAGACCAACAGGATTGGGTTAAGCTATGTGGAGTAAGATTAGAAACTGTTTTTAATGACTATAGTTCAACTTCTATTTTTGCTAATTGGAATTTTTAGCAACTTCTTTAGTTTGATGATAGGCTTTCTTTCTTTCTTGAGCATATTTCACCTAAAAACTTTGTAGTGCTGTTTTTACAATGCTGCAAATACTACTTAGTTGTAGAGACATTCCTCACTTATTTCTTTACAAGACATTTCCACGGTCACAAAAAGAAAAAGATACCAGCAAAGGCAACAAAAAGAACAAAAAAAGTGTGCATAACTCCATAGCTGGTGATCAATAAACATTGGATGTCTACAAAAAAAAACTTTCAATGTATGAAGCCAAACGAAACCGTTGAAATTTGCCAACCTAACACCTCCATAGCTTCTAAGCCCAAGAAGGTTCTCCTTTTTACCACATCTCGTCAAAATATGTCTTTATGCCATTAGTCATATTGTCAATTGAAGGCTACAAGGAAGATCAGGCAACTAATAGTTAAAGAGAAACATACAAGCATGTACTCTCTATTACAGAATAAAGAATGCATACCATATGAAATCCTAGTGGCCAGGCCAAAATCTGCAAGCTTTATCTTTCCAGACGTTGTGAGAAGAATATTTTCAGGCTTTATGTCTCTATGTACAACCCCCATATCATGACAGTACTTTATAACCAACATCACTTCCTTGAGTATATTAGCTGCTCGATGCTCTGAATATTGGCCTTCACTGACCATCTGATCCACCAATCGGCCTCCTCGGCACAGTTCCATAACCAGGTGAAAACATTCAGCCTCCTCGTACACTGCCAGCAATGTCACAACACCCGGGTAGCCAGATAAGTGCTGCATTATCTCCACCTCCCTATGTACAGTTTCTTCTCCTTTTTTCAAGGTCTTGCAAGCATACTCAGTTCCACTAACCTTACATTTACAGAGCCAAACTGAGCCAAATTTTCCATGCCCAATGGTCTCACCTGAAACATAATCATTCTCAATGTTATGTTTCCGCCCGATTTGCGTAGCCACGTCTATGCACCCGATCTTCCTCTTCAAACCTCTACCAGGAAGAATCAGAGACGAACTCCCACTAGGTGGAGCTGTGGCTATGCCTGCAAACCTACTCTTACATGAAAGAACCGGTTCAATACCCACATCTTCCTTGCACCTTTTATTCAACCTCGTGTAATCTTCTAGCGAGTAATGAGCCTTCAGTTTAGAAGATCGCGAATCATGAGATTCTGTCACATTGTCTGGTAAATTGGACGGTCCATCAGTCTCACTTCCTTTCCTTTTCTTCCTCATCAAATCAAATTAATCGGCACCTCTTACGCGCGAATTCGTACAACTGAAAACTGCAAGAAATTTACAGATTCTCAACTTACATTTAAAAAATACAAACAGATCAATGATTGCATATCCTAACTAACATTACAGAAGCCAAACAAACATCATGATCAATTAGCCGCAAGCTCTAACAAATTCCAGTTCATATAAAGATCGAATCGTCAAAATTTCCATAAACTTCAAAAGAAAACAAAAAAGACCCAGATGATAAAATTGCACCTTCAAATCCCCAGATATTATCCTTCACCACTCGCATATCAAATCGCCGGTTCCAAGGAGCGAAAACAAAGCAACCAGTGCCACCATTAACACAAAGATCGATCCGTCATACAAATAGACGATGAAGAACACAGAATCCGAAACCCTAGCAATCTCCGATCACATTTCCTTTCGGGAGAAAATCCAGCAATCCCCGATTTATAAACGACAATAGAAAAAAATATATATGTGTGGAAATAGCCAAAATATCCTCCCAAGAGAAAGAGGAAATATAAGGGAAAAAATACATTAATTAATTAGCAAAAAAGAAAGGAAAAAAAAAAATCAAAAGGGTTTCCAGTCTCCAAAACTTTATTTCCAAACAACGTGTCCACTCCATACTCCACTGCACATCACCGAAAAGCTACCGGTTTTGCTCTTTCATTGCCGAGCCCGACCCGAAAGAAGGAGCAGAGAAATAATGTCATGTGTTGCAGCAGAATGATGCTCAGTGTAGCGTCCGGTTTAAGAGGCGTACACGTGTCTGATATCGATCGGACGGTTGCGATTTTTCACGTATATGGTATTGTTTGCGTCTAGTATTGGTTTTCTGTGTCTGTGTGTGATGGATTCGATGGTTTTGGTTTTGGTTATACTGAAAGAAGCTGCGGCACGCGCGTCACGTGGGGATGTCTTCTTGCGTACGTCTTGCGGATTTGTCGAGACATTTCCCAAACAGAGCTTAAAAGCCCAAATTGTGGAAATTGGAAATTAAATATATATATAAAAAAAAATAAAAGAACCACAATTAGGTCAATGATGGTAAATGCTTGAGGTTTATTGTATACTTGGGATGGAAGGGAACATTGAAAAGCTTATTTTATAATGATAATGTTTTCTAAAGGCAAAATACACTTTTTGGAATAATTATAAAGTTGTTGATTGTTTGATCTTACGGTATAAGAAGTAACCACCATACATTGGTCGGTACGATAAGGTTTTCTTCTCGAATCGCTAATCTCCTCATTAAAGTCTTTCCTTTTCCACGAAATCTTACCCATGATCTCTCTTGAAGTTAAGGGAATAGGAAAAATTTTATAGAGAAAATCCTGCAAAATAGTTGTAGAGATTGTGTGTATCTCACGAGGCTCTGAGTAGTTCTTTATATAAGACTATTTGGGTTACTCTTATTCTATTAGAATAATTATTTATCTACTAATACCTCATATAAAATTATTTAAATATTTTAATTACATTTAAATGTTTATTAATTATCTCATTCTCTATTTAATTCGAAACTCATCCAAATTAAGTAATTTATCTATTTGAATCTCTTTCAAATAAACTAATTCTCCATATTATATAGTTATTAATTGAATCTTATTCAAATAAACTTTATAATAAAACATGATATCCAATACAATTAATATTTTCTCTCATAAATTTAAACGCTTCAAAATTTCTTTCAACATATATGACCATTGTTGGTTTGTGGTGAGCTAGCAACAGAACCTTATGAAACTACTCATCTACTTACCATGTGCGAGAATGATTAAATTCCATATTGTGAGGTTATGTTCCCAGCTCCCTCTTCGATTAAGTCCTTAAAATGGTAGACATATTGAGTCAACGACTTGAGTCGCTCTCACCCATGCAGATCAAATGACAAGCCATCACATACAAGAGTTCATAACTTACTCAGAATTGAGATCGAATCACACATGATCATCTTGTATAATACTAATCTCATAAATTAACGAATTTACAAATAGAGATTAATTATTTTGCAGTCCAGTTTTATACAAACTATTTGTATAAGATACACCCATTCATATGTCTCTATATGAACGATTTGAATCAAATTATTTGTAACTATTACAAAGTGAGTCGTATCCTTAGTGATTGTCAACCTTCTTTGTAATTTGAATACTAGTCTCTTTTCATTCTAGGAATGAAAAGTGTTGTTTCCATTTAAAAGAAAAAATAAGATAATAAAAACTCCACAAAAGGAATCACCCTAGAGAAAGGAGCTCCAATCAACAAAATGAGACCAACCAAATAGTTAAAAAAAAAAAATTGTGTCACCAAAGCCCAAAGAGAAGCCATCAACCTCACAAGGGCCCAAACATCCATAGACTACCTCTCAATCCCCCTTAAAATTCATTTTCTTTTTCTCTCCTCAAATACTCCACAACAAAAAGCACACCCTAGCTTTCCATAAAAAACCTATTTTTCTTTTTCTAAATTTATGGCCAGCATGGAAAGTAATTGTAGTATTTTCAACAAAATATATATATATATATAATTTCTTTTTCTAAATTTATGGCCAGCATGGAAAGTAATTGTAGTATTTTCAACAAAATATATATATATATATATATATATATATATATATATATTTATTTATTTATTTATTTATTTATTTATTTATCTGTTTACTGGGAATTATTTTCTGCAAGAGAAAAAAAAAGAAAAAAAAAGGAAATAGTACTCTTTTCATCAAAATTCAATTTTTTTTTCTTTTTTTTTGGGTGGACTTTTGCAAGCTGGTTGAAGATTTATTTAAGGCATGTCTTGGCAGCAAAGACTGCAATGGATTTTTCTTTCTCCTTGGCCTTTTCAGCTTCTTTGGGAAGCAAGGTGGAGGTTTCCAATGATGGATTTTGCAAAATAGAGAAGGAGGTGGTGATTTCAAATAGGAGTGCTCACGGTTCAATTCGGTTTGGGACTCAAATCGAACCGAACTACATGTTTGGTTCAATTTTGTGGTTTTTTTTTTCCTTCTCAAACTATTTCCTGTAATTTAAAACAAGCGAGAGTGAGAACGCGTTTTTTAACTTATATTTTAATAATATAATAAAAAATATATAATCAGTTTAGTTTTGATTTTGGTTTCTTGGTCCAAACCAAACCGAACCGCAAAAAACGGTTTTACATTTAAAAAAATTGAATCAAACTGCATAATTTGGTTTCTATACATTATCGGTTCGGTTCGATTTATGCGATTTGAATGAACACCCCTAATTCTAAAGTTTAAGAAAGTCTTTGTTGTGACACAACTTCATTGTTTTGAAGATTGGAGGTATATTTCTGAAATTTTTGATATATCAGCGAAGAACTAGAATACCTATTGACACGTTAGATGATTAGCAATTTTATGTATATAAACATATTGAAGACCAAAATATATAACGAGGGCAATTTAGTTGGTAGCCAACTTGGTGGGCTTTTTAGTCTTGAAGGAAACAATTATTTTGCAATCATCCTTGCAAACTATTTCAGTGTTTACTAGTATAATTTACAAAATTTGCAACAGGTTATTGTTAATTACTATCCCTATAGAGGAGTGCCAAGCCGTCGAGTCTAGAAAATCAAAGCCTTTTTTTATTTTATTCTTATGTTGTTCTGATAACACAAACGGTAGAAATAAAACAGTATCACCATCAAATTACAAATATTTCAAGTCCTTTTGCTATAAGTTTACCCCTTTTCAATAGAGCTGGGGCGGCCATGAAATCTACAGCTGACTTCATCTGCTCGATGTCGCAGCCTGTAGGATAAATAGTGTTTCAGCTTTATATTATATCTATTTTCTCCGGTCAAGTTTTATAAGTAGAGTTGGGCGTTGGCGAGATTCAAACTTATGTTATTTAAAAAGTATCAATATTTTTAGTAATGTTGATTACTCTAGAAAAAATTACTATTTATAACCTAAAAAGTTTTTTTAGGGGACAAAAGTATCTTTTTTCTAAAACTTCTTTTTCTAACCTACTTTTTATAGTTTAGGTGGAGGACCTCACATGGTGAAAATATTATTTTATCTCTCGTTTAAATGTCTTCAGTTTTTATAGTTTTAAACATGTTAGTCACTCATTTGAGGGGTAAACCTTCACTTAAAAAAAAAAAAAAAAAAAAAAGATATGTTTTTTTTTTAACAAATAAAAAAATTGTGTTCAATTCTTTTTAGTTTACCCGTTCTTATTTGAAAAAAAAAAAATCTAATGGAAATTAATGATCAATTCCTGTAAATTTCAAATTTGGGTCATGTAGGCTAAATTATGAATAAATTGGATAATTATTATAAAAATGGTGTGGTTCACAAAAGAAAAAAAAAATGTATTTATAAAAAGGAAAACATTTATTATTGGGTGAAAGTCAACTCGAATATATTAAATAAAATTGAATATGGATATAATGATAGAATTCACGTAAAAATCCTTAAAATGGTGGAGATTTGTTTTTCTTAAAAAAAAAAGTTACCTAAAAGCTTACAAGATGGTAGAGAGTTAATAAGAAAAAAAAATTACGGAAACTTATGGGATTTCCTGAATAATCCTTAAGATGGGAGAGAGGTGTAAACAAAATTTATTTATTTATTTATTAAGATTTCTACTATCAAACCACTTCTGTGAGTCATATTTATATATATTTAAAAGAAAAAAATATTAAATATAGTTTTTATATTTGTCTAAAAAAACACAATTTAGAACTTAAAGTTAGTTTAATTTTTTTTTTTTAGCCAATTTCATTTGTTTTTAATTTAAAGCAATCCTAATTTTTGTTAACTTAAATTTAAGTTAATTAATTTAAACATACATAAATTTTCTCATTCTCTAATTCCTACGAAAAATTTCAATGAAACTTTAAAAATAACAACAAAATCTACGATTTGAAACTTTGCAAAAACATGGAGATAAACAAATTAGAAACTGAAGTTTAAATTTTAAAACTAAAGTTGATTATGAAAAGTTGTGTTTTGAGTAAAGATGACATTGAAGGCACTTGATTGAGGAACAAAATGGTATTTTCATTATGTGGGATCCTCTATTTAAAATCTAAAAAAGTAAGATAGAGATTTAAAAGATAGGTTAGTTTTATCCACTCAAAACATTTTTAGGTTAGAAATAGCCATTTTAGCCTACTTTACCCTCTGTCTAAGTAGCGAGATCTATCATAACTCTATTAACTTCTCTGTTTCTCCATTTTATTCTTATTCCATGTGGCTTAAAAATAAATCTAGGCCTTCGTTTGTATGGTTATTGGTTATCCATTTTTAGATTATGCTACTTTCCATTGCCTCAAAGGGTGGAAAGTTTAAAAAGTAATTGGAAAAGTTATATTTTAATACTTTGCTCAATTTTAGTGTAATTAATATTCTATTTATTATAAATATTATATTTGTAATAGAGGTTTATTATGTAGTCAAGCTTAGTGGCTAAAGGCTATGTGTCTCCTAAAGACTTCCTTAGCGGCTATGAAATGCCACTGCCTACTTGTCTATAAATATGGGTTTTTGGTAGATATTGTAATACACATTGGAGAGAAAAGAAGAGAAAAGATGATGAAATTTGAGAATTTATATTTTTCATAAAACTCCACTTTCTTTATTTTAGTTTATTTATTTAATGTGGTTATTTTAATTACTTTTATATTATTTTATTATTTTATTATTATAATTTTTCGATTTTTATGCTCTCGTTTTTTTCTTTTTGTCATTTTACTCCTCAATTTTATAACACTGTTTTTATTTTTACTTTTAAGATTTGTGGCCATGAATTTTAGTGTGACTAAGATAAGATTTATTATTATTATTTTGCATTAGTTTTTGGGTCCGTGGGTACTTTTAAATTGGATTTTGACATTTTTATTGATAAGACTGGATTTTTTTTTATTAAAAAATTATTTATTAATGTTTTGTTTTGTTTTGTTTTAATTATTTTTAAATTTTGCTTGTGTCAAGGTTCAAGTCTGGTTATGATTGGACTTGGTCACTTTTGTAACTTGATTTTGAGTGTTTGCTAGTTAAATTTAGTGCAAATTATTAGTCACTTGGTTCTTGAGCCATTTTCTAATTTACTCCCAATTTAATTTGGATGAAACTAAAAGATAGATTAGAGTTGTCCCACTCAAGACAAAGTGAGCATAGTTTAGTGTCTTTAGCCGTGATTGACATGTTAGATGCCATCCCATCTATTTGTTACCTTCCTTGACTCTCTTTCTCTGGTAAGTTTGTTGCATCCATATTGCTCTTTTTTAGTTTAATTTTGGGACATGTTAAAGAAAGTGTTTTTAAAACATTAAAAAAAAAAAAAAAAAATCCTTTCTTTACGTGTCAGGCATGAATATTTTTATATAATAAATTTATAATGTTTAATGGAATACTTTGAATGCCGATTGACATGTTAGATGGTTGGCAGTTACCTGTTGACGACAACATGTAACGTAGGCAATGGAGTTGGAAGCTTTCATTGGGTTACGAGGTATGTTGGCCACTAGTTGCATTCTTTATTGTATATTCTGAAGCTAAATGTCTTTAGTAAGTCTGGAATCAAAAGTTGTTTGTATTCACACACAAATTAAAATATTACTTAAAAAACAAATAATAATAATAATAATATTACTAAACTTCTAAGCTATATATTGAACCTAAAAAAAGTATTACATGTTCTCGAGGACCCGCATAACTCTACAATATTTAGGTATCAAAGAAACTTGTAGATATTAAATTTTAGGTGGGTAGTCACCATGGATTAAATCTATGGCCCATTGACTCTTGGACTTTTTTAAGATATTTTTACTACCACTAAGTCAGTCAACCCAAGATGGTTAACCGAATATCTAGTTTAAGCTGGAATTTATGGGATTAACTGTATTTTCATGGATCTTTTGTTATGAAAATATTAGAGTGGTATAGTTTAATTGCTTCTGACTCTTTGGCTTTTTCAATGTTGTCAGCTTTGGATAGGATGCTAGCCTCTTTTAATTTTGAGAAGGTTCAATTTAGTGGGAGTGGCATGAGCATTATTAGTAGGTTCGTGACTTGAAATATTGGGTAAATTTAAAGGTCTTAATCATATGCTTTTTGCTTGTGAGCTTAGAAAAATGAACTAATTACTCATTTTAATGTTGGGCTTTCATAGGCATATGTTATTTTTCAAAATTTTTGTTATTTTGTATTTCGTCATTGTAGTATTATAATTGCTAGTATGTTCCTTTATATTTTTAAAAGATGCGGTTGATTTACTATAATTTCATAAGAGAAAAATAGTTAGGGAATTAGATGGTCTTTTTTAGTATAATAATATGCGAAGAGAGAGATTCGATCTCTTAACTCTTAATCAAGAAGACATACTTTATGCTAGATGATCTATGTTTGTGTTAACTGAGAGTACATACTTTATGCCAGGTAATCTATGTTTGTGTTGGCGAGGGAGTTCATTTATAGATAACAAAAGGGTTTTTTTTATAAAAAAAAAATCCAACAAAAAACTAGTATTGGAGAGTAAATTTAAAATTTATTGTAAGTAAATGGACCAAGATTGAACAATTGAAAGTACAATGATTAAAATTAAATAAACTTCAAAGCATAAGATCAAAATGGTATTTTAATCTATTATTTATTATGAAATATTTTTAGTCGTTTTAATATTTTACCTCAAATATAATTTTTATTTTGGTTTTATTTTCGTTTACAAGTGTAACTAGGTGGTCCTTTTAACATAAGTTATTCATTAAAATTTTGAGATAGAAATCAGATTAAAGTAAGTATATATACTTGTTTTTAAAAGATGGGTGGTGTTGGTTTTTTTTTTTTTTTTTTTTTTTTTTAACCTTTCATTTAAAATTTTTATTATCAATCATGATAATAAAAATAAAGTAAAGGTTATTTTTTTATAAAAAAAAATAATAATAATAAATAAATAAAATAGAGGCATTTACTAATGAGTTTTGTCCCATAAATCAAATATAGGATTGTTGAAAATAATTGAATGGTTATCATTTGTTTTACATTATAACATTTTTATATATTAATGCAATAAATAATTAGTACAAGATTTGTCCTCAGATTTTTTTTTTAATAATCAAACCATTTTAAAATTATATCTAAAAAGAAAACATAAAAAGTGGATTTAGTTACTAAATCTCATTTCGATATGGTTTTTAAAAAGTTACAATATTAGTTAGTAGATTAGATGGAATGAATAGTTATCCCACTTGACTATCATCATTGAGCAAAGCAAAAGATTCCAAGTCATAAAAATCATTAAGAGAATATATAGTTAGTTGCCCATTTTGGTTGGTTTTAGTCTTCGAGAATCAAAGATTAGTGGGAACGTAAATATCAAAGACAAGGATTCCTCATTCCTCTTCACTTCCTTGAAATAACATTAAAATCTCAAAAAGTAATATATAATATATGCACGTATAAATATCTATATAATGACACTTGATTTATGGTTTTTTTTAAATATAGTAAAATTAAACAAATTATTTACAAGTATAGTAAAATTTTATTGTCTATATTTGACACATATAGTAGTTTATTACGGTCTATCTCAAATATATTGTGTATTTTGCGATTAATTATAAATATTTTCAACAGTTTTGTCATTTAAGATAATTTCTCCTTGATTTATACAAGACTAAATATCTAATTTATTTATCTACTATTAAAGAAAAACACTAAGAAAAATATCGTTTTTCTCTTTTAGTCATAGAATGAGTAAGTTTTAAAACTTTAGACTTGGTATAGTTGATTTTTGGATTTGAACAAGCAGTGAAATGAATATCATTTCCAAAATATAGTACTCAAAGAAAAAAAAATTAATGATTTCTAAAAAAAAAAAAAGAAAAAAATTAATGAATCACTGTAGTAGTAGCAATATCTGTTCAGTCTCAATCTTAGTTACGAATTTGCATTTTTATAAAATAATAAATCATTTATAGGTTTATAGCATGCATTAGTTTTTTTAAATTTGGAGGTTGAATTCGTATTTCAGGAATTATTGTAACAAAANCAATAAATAATTAGTACAAGATTTGTCCTCAGATTTTTTTTTTAATAATCAAACCATTTTAAAATTATATCTAAAAAGAAAACATAAAAAGTGGATTTAGTTACTAAATCTCATTTCGATATGGTTTTTAAAAAGTTACAATATTAGTTAGTAGATTAGATGGAATGAATAGTTATCCCACTTGACTATCATCATTGAGCAAAGCAAAAGATTCCAAGTCATAAAAATCATTAAGAGAATATATAGTTAGTTGCCCATTTTGGTTGGTTTTAGTCTTCGAGAATCAAAGATTAGTGGGAACGTAAATATCAAAGACAAGGATTCCTCATTCCTCTTCACTTCCTTGAAATAACATTAAAATCTCAAAAAGTAATATATAATATATGCACGTATAAATATCTATATAATGACACTTGATTTATGGTTTTTTTTAAATATAGTAAAATTAAACAAATTATTTACAAGTATAGTAAAATTTTATTGTCTATATTTGACACATATAGTAGTTTATTACGGTCTATCTCAAATATATTGTGTATTTTGCGATTAATTATAAATATTTTCAACAGTTTTGTCATTTAAGATAATTTCTCCTTGATTTATACAAGACTAAATATCTAATTTATTTATCTACTATTAAAGAAAAACACTAAGAAAAATATCGTTTTTCTCTTTTAGTCATAGAATGAGTAAGTTTTAAAACTTTAGACTTGGTATAGTTGATTTTTGGATTTGAACAAGCAGTGAAATGAATATCATTTCCAAAATATAGTACTCAAAGAAAAAAAAATTAATGATTTCTAAAAAAAAAAAAAGAAAAAAATTAATGAATCACTGTAGTAGTAGCAATATCTGTTCAGTCTCAATCTTAGTTACGAATTTGCATTTTTATAAAATAATAAATCATTTATAGGTTTATAGCATGCATTAGTTTTTTTAAATTTGGAGGTTGAATTCGTATTTCAGGAATTATTGTAACAAAAAAAAAAAACATTTAAGGATGATGTGGATATTCAAATTTTAAGTTTAATTTTCACCCAGGAAGTAAAACTTTGAAAATTTTTCAAATGTATATTTACAAATTTCATTCACTTAAAAAAAAAACGAAGAAAAAAACCCGCAAATTAACTCTCGAGTTTTGACCGGTCAAACCCTCAAACTCAAAAGCTAATCCGCCGTTGTACTCGGACCATTTCCACTTGGCCTCAGCCGCGCAAACGATCGTTCGCCGAAGTCCTCATTCACCGGATCGGTTCCGGCATCCCTTCCGACTACAGACGCCGGAACCGAAAACGTCCGCCGTAGGAAATTCCTCCACCCGCCATTTTCTCCGATTCCACCCCGGTATCCCCGTCGCAAACTCTGCACTCTCGGCAACTCCGCCCAGCTTCTGGTCCGGTTCAGCGTCGAGTTCATCAACTGACTCCGAACTGCCTCCGGTAACCTTAGAGTAAACCGCTCATGCCCGGTCGAGTTAGACCGCTGAAATATTCCGCTCAACCGCCATCCCAGCGACCTCGACCGCGTCGGTGTACTCCGGTTCGCCACCGGACTTGGATTCGTCGCATTTATATCCGTTGCCGCTCCTTCTCCGGCATGGCAGTCATTCACCATCGGAACCGACACGTGGTTCGGCGGTGATGGTGATGGCGTCGGCGACCGTTCAACTCCGATTCTTTCTGAGCCGGTGGACGGATCGAAATTAACGATCGACAATGTTACTTCACCAGGTTTAGGACAGAGATTGGCTCTGCAAACGGGGCAAGTCGAGTGTGAAACTAACCAAGCATCAACACAAGCAGAGTGAAAAACATGGCTACAATTCGGAATTAAACGCAGGCTATCGCTATTTTCGAATTCATTCAAGCAAACAGCACATTCCAGTGAGCTTTTCCCGATTTTCAGCCCTTTCACCGTCGAGTACACAAAAGTTGGAAATGTCGCTATGAACGCCGGATCGAGTCCACGCGACGGCCTCCACGGCACGCCGCCGCCACCACCTCCGCTACCTATTCCGATTCCTGCACCTCGGAACCTCCTCTCTCTGCAGCGGCGCGTGTAAATAGAGATGATGCCAAGGATGAAGAAGCCAGAAATCAGCGCAACGAATGCAATCGCCATGTTTTTACTAACCTCCGGTTCCGACGATATCGGTATCGTTCCGGCTCCGGTTTCCTGCGCGGCGGCCGGCGGCGGCGGCAGTGGCAACAAAAGTAACAATAATTGGCAAGTGAGAACGTGATTCTTCTTCCTAATTGCCATAATTGGAATCATCAACAGGAAAGCGAGATTAAATTCAAATTTCTCTCAAAAAAATTGGTTAAAAAAATTAGGACAAAAAATGGCGAGACGAGAAGGCTTTTGGTTGAATTGAAGAACCAGAAATTTCAGTGGCGTTGGAGTTGACTTGTGATTGAGAGAGAGAGAGAGGGAGATGCCGATGATGGCCACGTTTGATATTAGCTTATTAAACTTTGATTATGTTATCCATTTCTTTAATTTATATTATTAAATTAATTAATTTCGTAATTAGTCCATCAAGGAAAATTTATTTATTTTCTTTAAATGACGTTAATAACAATTTTCAACGCTTTCGAAATTTTATTCGGCCTTAAAACTGTAGAAGAACTGAAGAAGTTTCCTATGATAAGTTGACCTTGACCAACGCTATGGGCAAAATGTTTTTATAAAATAATCGTCGGACAAAACTTTCGTTTATTTATTTATTACTTATTCAACTTTGAAATGATTAACTACAAAACTATTAAAAAAGAAAAAAAGAAAAAAAAAAAAAAAAAAAAAAAAAGGAAAAAGAAAGAAGAAGAAGAGTAAGCGAGCCTGGTTTAGCATAATTGGCTCTCTTAAGGCCGTTTATTATTATTATTATTATTTAATTTTTGTGAGCGTTTGGGTTGATGTTAGGGATTTTAATCCTTCTTGTTTCTATTTATTGTGCTTGTTGTATTAAATTTTGCTCCACATTTATATATCTTCGGATTTGATATCGATAAAAGATGTGAATCAACATTTCCATACTATCGTACAAAAGTGATGAGATATTAAAACAAAAAAAATGTTACCTAATGACAAATATTTAAATCATTAAACAAGTAGTGTTTATTTATTAACTTGGATATATTCTTAATCGAAAAATTATTTTAAATGACAAAATTATTGAAAATATTTATAAATAATAGCAAATTATCATAATCTATTTGCAGTAGATCGTGATAGATTGCTATCTGTTTCTATCACAACATAGATAGTAATCTATTGCAGATAGATAATAAAATTTTATTATATTTGTAAATATTTTTATTCCTTTTTTTTATATTTAAAAATAACTCTTTTTATTTAAAAAAAATTCATAAGTATCCACTATATATTGTGATATTTTATCGATATGTCATCAACATTTTCGTTTCAAATTAAAAATTGTATCGTTTTTGTAACTAAAATTTGTAGTGTATGTTTGTCTTGGAATTTTATAAACTTATCATTTTGTTTTTTTTTTTTTTTTTAATTGATTATAACATTTTTGTAGGTGATGCATCTTAAAATATGGGTTAAAATGGTATACTTTGAAATTTTTTCAATTTTAGTCCTTGTACTTTCAGATGTCTCATCTTAGTTATGTACTTATAACAAATTTTAAATCTAGGCCCTCAAAGTTAATTTTATCGAAATTGGCTAAGTAATTATAATTTTCCTCTAGTGAAATATTATTTGTGAATATATTTTTAATATTTATAATAAAAATGTTAATAAATAATTAAAACAAAAGACAAAGATTTAAGAACAACCCGTAGAGACTAAATTTTAAGATTTTTCAAAATACAAAAACTAAAATTGAAAGTAAAGACCGAAATAATATCTGTACTAATTACCTATTGAAGCAAACGATACCAACTTTATGTGAATGTTAACAACTAAAATAGTTCTACTTAAAAAGAATGTTATTATTAAATTTAAGTTAGGGCTCGAGACAAAATACATAGAAAATGTCAAAGGACAATGAGGATAATTTTTTTATTAAAAAAAAAAGTTTAAAGCAAAATACGTCAATGCTTTTTTTTTATCAATAATATAACATCATGCCAATTGAGCTGCGTTCATTTTAACAAAATAAATCAATATTTAATTTTTTACCCACGATATATGTTTTCTCCATAAAATTGGTTTAAATCAAAATACATTTTTGCTTAACTGTGTTTTATGTGAATTCCCTAATTTCAATAATATTTAATTTTGCATAAAGTTGATTAATGGACAAGTTAATCATGGAATAATTTTGCATAAATTCATACAAACTTAACTCTAGTATCTTCCTCTCTCTATATATACATACATGGGACCTTTTCTCTATATATACATACATGGGACCCATGTATTTATTAATACATGTCATTATATATAAATATGATTATTAATTAATTAATTAGTTACCAAACTAGACCAACTGACCTATTGTTTATACTAGGATTAACTTCAAAATTAGAGATGTATAAAATAATTAATTAGTTATAGTTATACAAAATTTTTAAATTGATATATTAAAATATTAGTACAAGTACTAATAAAAAAAATTGGGGCCATTTAATTATCATTTTGGTTTTTTTCTTTTTTCTTTATTCTTCTTCAAATTGTGTTTGTCTTCGCATAATTTCTCTGTAGTAATTTTTATCTTTCACTATCTCCAAACAAAATTCAATTTTTTTTAAAAAATATTTGAATAAGTAGATAAAAAAAACAAAAAAATCAAGGCAAGTCGAGTGTATATCTTATTTTAAAAATAAAAAATATTGACATGGTTGTTTATTTTTTTTGGAAATTCAAAATTCTCATAGGATCAACATTTGAATTGTTCATTTGTTTGGTTGTAATGTAAAATACGCATATATTTGTTGATTTCGTTGTGATGCATCTCAAGAGCTTTGACTGTCCTCTTGAAACAAATACGAATTTTCAAGATTCCTATGTTAAGCATCTTCTTTTGACTTTTTGGTCCTTGCGCTAAATTGTAGGTATAGTTTTTATTTGGTTCATATGTTCAAAATGTTATACTTTTAGTTTTTAAGTTTTGAGTTTGATTTCAATTTAGTTGGTAGATTTCAAAATGTTACAATTTTGAAATAATGTTACTTTATATTATTTTATTTATTACTTAATTTGAAATAATTATGAAGTAAAAATGTAAATGTAATTTTAACACTAATAAAAGAAGGTGAAATTTATTTAAGTTTAATGCTTTTAAATTAATTATAAAAAGTGAGTATTTAGTGAACACGAAAGTTAAGGCTCTATTTGGTAATCAATTGGTTTTTTATTTTTGTTTTTTAAAATTAAACCTGTTTGCTCCCCATTTCTTACATAGATTTACATCTCTCTTAAGTAAAATAGTTGAATTATTTGCCAAATTCCAAAAACAAAAGTAAGTTTTTAAAAATTATTTTTTTTTTAGTTTTCAAATTTTTGCTTGGTTTTTTAAACTATTGGTAAAAAATAGATAACAAATGAATAAATTTGGAGGTGCAAGTAGTATCTATATGCTTAATTTTTTTTTTTGTTGCTCTTCTTAATATCTAAAACAATAATATAAAAATAAACATAAATGCAACTTGTAATGATCAATGACATGCCCAGCCAATCATTTGAAACTATAGATATTGTTTATTTTATTATATAGTTTAAGATTGTTGAAGGGAAGTTTGTGTTGGGTATCATAAAGCCAGAACCAAATGAGTTGACCAAATTAAATTTTAATTCGTCCAACTCTTTCTAGTACTTATCCGCCACGACATGGGCATACAGAAAGATCTATTTCATATATATGTTGAAAAGCCTCTATCAAATATATATACACATACCCATATACATATATTTTTTCTAATCTAGTTATTCACATGAGTTACATTTCGCATTACTTATTAGTCGAGTCGATTTCAAGAATCAACTCTCTCTATTGTCGTAAAAGAAAAACCTTTCTTTCAATTTATATCATTTTCAAACTTTAAAATTTAAAAGAGGTAAACTTTAGTAAGAGAATTAATTTAAAGGAGGTAAACTTTAGTAAAATAATTAACTAATTAACTATCTTGAATTTAAGGTAGGAAGATTATAATATTAAATTATTAAAAAATAATTGGCCAAATTTATAATTAAAATAATCAATTATTTATAGTTCATTAATACATGTGGATATTTCAAATTTTAGCTTGCTAGTTAATATTCATAACCAATTGAATTATATGCTGAGAAAAGTAGTATACCTTTCTCAACTTCAAATTCTCACCATTTTTCTATAATCATTTACTCACACAAAACAAAATAAGTTATAAAGGTTCAATTTAGAACCAAGTAAAAATAAAATTTAAATCGATAATATAAACTAATGAAATCTAGCTATAATTGATACATACTATTCTTCTCAAAACCGAAGATTCAAATAGTTTTATAAGAAAATAGGAACATGGTAAGTGACTAAATTTAAATAGTAAGGTTTGATTTTTTTTCTTTTTTCTTTTAATTTTTTTAAAAGGGAAAATAGAAAAAAGAAAAAAAGAAAAAAAGAAAAAAAGAAAAGAAGAAAAAAAGAAAGTTGGGCCGTGTGGGCTGAGGGGGTGGTCACGCCCATAAATCCATATAACTCTTATTGAGTTTAGGAAGTACCATTTGTTGAACCCGCCCAAGAACGCGATATTCTTTCATTCAAAGTGGCGCCATAACGGCTACATCTCAGAGGCCACAAATTTCGATTACAGTAGACGTTGAAATGAGTTGGGCGAACTCTGTTTGAATTCTTTGGTTCCACTTCCAAATAGTTTTGATTTTTCAAGATTTTCAGATTTCATAGACATCTCCGTTCGCTTTCCGGTGTCTTTTGATTTCTAGGGTTTTGTGCAATTTGGAATTTTTGAAGTTCGCTAGGGTTTACAGGATTCAGTGATGGATCTTCCTCCCGAAGTTGACATTTATATCAAGGAAACAATAGATCATGCATTAGGTCTACCTGTGTCGGCGGAGACGTTGGAGTTGAAGCTTCGTGTCTCTCAGGATGCTCAGAGGCGGCTTGCGCATTATTGCGATGGTTTACAGTCCAGAATCAAGGAGAAAGATCAGTTGATTGAGCGCAGTAGGGTTCGTATGTGTTGTTGATTTATTGTTTTTCGTTTTTCTTTGATCCTTCATCTGTTTGTTTTTTAAATTTTCGTTTTTTTTTTCTCACGATATGGACGTTCTACTTCGTTGTTGATAGGCTGAAGCGACAATGAATGCTCAAGCGCTGAAGAAATTTGTCGATGAGAACCGGAAATTGGCTACCGAGTGTTTTTATCTTTCGAGTCAATGTGAGAAATGGGAGAGAGAGTGTTCTTTATATGATCATGACCGAGATGCATTGATGGAGTTTGGGAACGAGGCTGATCAGCGTGCGAAGGAGGCTGAGAATCGTGTCCATGAATTGGAGGAGGAGGTTAGACGGTTATCAGATGAACTGCAGTTCTTTAAACATGAATACGAGATGAAAAGGGTAATTGCATCTCCTCTCCTTTGAAGCACTTGTGTGTTGTTTGTTTTATTTACGCTAATGGAAAAATCAAATGGCATTGCTGGGATAATTGGTGAGAATTTCAAAATTTCTGTAACGGAAAGAAAGTTGAGTGCAACTGAGGACATGATATCTGCGTATCAAACTCGCAATTTGGATTAAATAAAAGTGAGATGTGTGAACTTCCATTTTCTGGGCAGTGCAGTGCAGTTCCTATTCGTGTGTGTAAAATGCATGTAAAGTGTAGTTGCGTTTGTAAGATTGCATCCTAGATAGTTTCGCTTTGAATATTCACAGGCTAAATTGGTGGGCTTCCATTTTAGTTTGAATGCTATGCTAAAAGATTTTTGAGCCACCTGGGCTTTTGTTTGCAATGTCTGTCCTCACTCTCTGAATTTTTTTTTTTTTTTTTTTTTTTTTTTTTTTGTAGTTGAAGGGTCATTGTCATATAGTAATGGCTCTAATTAGTGGAATTGATGTTAGGCAATTCTTTAAGCTGGATGTTAGATCATTTTTATAAACGAAGAACTATAAAATTTATATAACTAGCCAAAATGTGCATAGCTCAATCGTGATTGGCATGTAATATCTCCCTTGAGGTTGGAGGTTCAAATCTTCCTTACTCTATTTGTTGTCCTAGAAAAAATAAAATGTTTATAACTGAATAAAGATTGGTCTTATCTAAGCGCAGAAATTGCTGTGTGGTTATTTCATCGAAAATCAACTACTCTGTTGATTACATATTTAAGTCAGTCGACAACTGGTTCAAGTTAAATTTGATGAACGTGCATGTTTTAAAATGATTCAGGTTAATTCATCTTCTCATGGTAGAGATTTGGAAGATAACTTACTCGAGTTGGTTTTACCAACATGTGACTGTAATGATGGAGCTACATCTGCTCATGCATTTTTAGAAACAAGCAGTGACCAAGATTCAAGCCAAAAGCTTATGGAAATGTGGAGTTGGTGAGACCTTCTTTTTCTTCTTCTTTTTCTTTGATGAATTTTTCTTTTTATTACATCATTACACCAGCAAAAGCCATGGAACGGAAAAGAACGTAATGGTAGAAGACAAAAAATTGCAACTTCATATTAAAGTTCTCAAGGTGTTTAGGTTCTAACTCTGTTAATCTATGTTGATATTTTCTCCTAGCTTAAAGCCTTCAACTCAAAAGGCTCTATCACTAGCTGCATACGTGAAGACCGTTGAGAAGGGTTGTGAACATCTGAGGGAAAATCTAAAAAGAGCTGAAGAGGAGGTGAGTGCCCTTTCTTTTTTTTTTTTGTCCGTTCCTGAAACATGTCGGACACCTGGACACTTGTCAAACATTTGTTAGTGCAGCAAATGTGTTAGACATGCATAGAAATGACAACAATAATAAATTTTTAGTGTGAAATACATCAACCTAAGCATATAAATGCATCCGTCCATTTACTTTGAATTTTCTTATGATATAAAACTGATTTATATTTAGATTTTTAAAAAATGACATGTTAACGTATTTGTGTCTCATGTCCGTATCTGGGCTTCTTAGTTGTGTGAAACCTTATTGGGCCCAAATAGTAGTGTAATTATGCTAGTTATGCAGGTGACGTTGTTGTATGAAGAGAATACACTTCTTGACGAGGAGAACAAGAGATTGCTGAAGCGGTATCGGGAAGATAAAATACAACATTCAGGTGATAAGCAGGCCAACGGTGGGTCTGCCGCCAAGGTGAGACTCATTTATATTCTGTGTACTTACTTTTCTGCTGTCTTGTGGAAACTCAACTTATGTACAACTCAGTTAGTCAGTACCATTTGTTTTCTGCTTTTAAAAAGTATTCTATTTTCTTAAGTTTTTTTTTCTTCATTTCAAATCTATTTTGAAGCCGTTTTTAAAATCATGGTTAAACTTTAACCATTATAGTTTAACCAAGTGGTCATTAAAGGCTATGAGTATAATAAAGAGCTTAGTAGGAATGAGTTCAATCTATGGTGGCCACCTACCTAAAGATTCAATATCTTACGAGTTTTCTTGGCCTCAAATGTTATAGTGTCAGGTGGGACATCCCACGATATTTAGTAGTTGAGATGCGCACAAACGGTCTCATATTAAAAAAATAAGACCAAACTTAAATCTAGTTCTGAATCGTAGAAAACAAATGTAGTTCTCATTATTTTTATATGTTCACGTGTATACGTACATACACATATATATACATTTTATGAAACATGGTTAAGAAAGTATTTTCAAGAAGTGAAAAACTATGAAAAGCCAAGCGAAGAAAACTTGAGTGTAATTAGATATCTAAGCTTAATGTTCAAAACAAAAAAAAAAAACAAAAAGTAAAACCGTTATTAGATGATTGAGTTTTCACCTTTGCCAAATGTTTTTATTTGAGATGTGAAGATCATCTTTGACCTCTTATTATTATGCAGTCAAATAAGATGATCTCTTATTATTATGCAGTCAAATAAGCGAAAATCATGCCCGAAAATCACTAGTCCGATTGAAGGGAAGATCAATGAAGTTGATTTGACACGACAACCTCTTTCGCCTTTGCAACATAACTCTCCGGACTCGAGGATGCAAAAGAAGTAGTTGAAACCCAATAATCATAGGTCATCCCCTCCATTTTCCTTGTGGCATTTTGTTGCCAGAGTAGAGAAGCATATGAACTGAGCTAACATAGCAGAATTTGAATATAGATACTATTAACATATCTTCTACTAGTAAAAGAACTTTGCTGTTTAGCTTTTCTAAATGGAAGAGCCTTTCTTTCATTTCTGTGCTGCTCAATGTTATCAAGGAACTTATTACTTTCATGCCAATGTAATTGAGTTCTTGTCGCCCCAAATGATATCTAGGCTTTCGATTTGAATATCTATGTGCTATTTTACTCTTAAACTTGTCAAGTTATATCAAATTTTATTGTTAACTTTCAATTTCATTAGATTTGATCCTACTTTGTTAAGTAGTGCAACTTATAGATTTTGCAATTTTCGTTAATTCACTTATTTCAACAAACAAGTAAATATCTTTGTAAACTCACTAATTTTATATAATTCATAAAACAGAGAATACCGATAGCAAGAAAACAATGTTGTATGAACATTTTTTTCTAGTGTTATCAATGTAGGATTTATAATTGGAGTCTTCATTCTAGTTTATTGTTTCTTTGTCCCTACTCTTATTTAATTTTTTCACTCTCCCAAATGCTCTTTTGCGAGATTAGACCAAAGATTTTTCATATAAAATTTCCTTTGGAGAGTTTTCACATATAACAATTATGTCAAAATAGTTACAAATAAAGCAAAATGTCACAACTTAGCTAATAATATTTTGTATATTTATAAATATTTTTAATAGTTTTATATTTAAAACAATCATTCTATCCCTTATCTATTTTTTAAACCTTCTTGACATATGTTGAGGATGTTCGAAACGTCTTCATCACACAAACGGGTATATATATACACTTATATTTGATATCTCTCATATAATAAATAAATAATTTTTTTTAGCATCAAAATATCTCAATTAAAATTTATGGCTTATTCCGAATTCCAGAAAAATATCCAGATATCCAACCTAAAACGCCGACGTTTTGAACCTTTTCCGAGCTTCCTTATCCAAATCCATGGCGTATTGGTGTAGCTCTATGTTGCTTCCAAACTACAAGAGAGTGAACAGAGTGCGGTGAGCGCCGGCAATGGCTCTGGTTCGTCTTCCTTGTTCCTCGTCTTCTTCGTTCCTCCGCTCTAAACAACACCACCTGGTTTTTCTCGCGCCTCTCTCATGTCCGCAGAATTCATCTTATCCCATCAATGGCGACTTCAATCTCTCTATTTCTCGCTCTTCTCCCTCTCTTCTTTCAACTTCCATCAGCCACAATCCTTTAATTTCAATTAGGGCTAAGAAAGCCAGCAAGTTTATTTTCCAGTTCGCCTCAACCTCCCAAGACGAAGCAGTAGCGAGCTCGCCTTCTGATACTGAAGAATTTTCTCGAACTAGATTGCTTGCTCAGAATGTGCCTTGGAATTCTACTCCTGAGGACATTCGTTCTCTCTTTGAGAAATATGGTACTGTCCTGGACGTGGAGGTATGAAACTCTAGTTTATTTCTGTGTAAGAATACTTCTCTTGCCATTTCTGTTTGACGGTTTTGGTTTATTGTAAATTGATGATCGGTCTCTTTCTCTCAGCTTTCAATGTATAACAAGATCAGAAACAGGGGCTTGGCGTTTGTCACTATGGGATCGCCGGAGGAGGCCCTTGCTGCGCTTAACAATCTCGAATCGTATGTAAGCAGGACGATGTTTTTCTTAATTAGAATATTTTCGTATGTCTTATTGTGTTCAATTTCGTAACGCAGCTTAAAACAATGTTCACCCTCCATTATGGAAGGATACTCGTGATAGAAATTATCTGCGTTTGACTTTAAGGAATAGTTTGATTTTTTTGTGTGTGATCCAAAACCTGATGAAGCAGAAAAACTGAACTATAAACTTCCATACAGCCTGTGTCTAGTGTGTTGCAGCTGCATTTTACTTTTGCTTCTTCTATGCTTTTGCATAAATTATTACAAGGGAACCAGGCGTTGACTAAAAAGTCAGTTCACCTTCTTACTTTGAGTTGAAGCAAAGTGTATGGTCTTTCCATTGATTTCAAAACTTAGATGATCCTTTCCCGTATCAAACATGGACCTTCTGATTCATTTTGCCTCGCACTCCCAATTATTGCAATTGTTTCTGAGAAATTCCCATTTGTCCTTTTCAACTCTTGTTGGCTTTATTGAAATGGTCACCTAAATGCAGGAATTTGAGGGTCGGACTCTGAGGCTCAATTATGCGAAGCTTAAAAAGGAGAAACCCTCCTCTCCCGTGAAACCAAAACCAGTTACTTTTAATTTGTTTGTGGCAAATTTGCCATTTGAAGCAAGAGCGAAGGACCTCAGGGAGTTCTTTGATTCAGGAAGTGGTAATGTAGTTTCTGCACAAATTATTTTTCATGAGAATCCGAGAAGGTCTTCTGGATATGGTTTTGTTGCCTTCAAAACCAAGAAGGATGCTGAAGCAGCTATTTCTGAGTTCCAAGGGAAGGTAATTTCAGTTGTTACTACCTCTTTTATTAAATGAATAGCCATAGAATCATTAAAATGTGAATATCGGCATTCTTATGGTGCTTCATATGCTAAAGTGCAGATGTTCATGGGGAGAGCACTTCGTATTGCACGTAGTAAGCAGTTTGTGAAACTTCCCTCAGAAGAGAAATCCCAATCTGAAGATACATCAACCGATGGTGTGGAGCTAGCCAATGCCACTGCTGAAGTTTAAAATACGGAAGCCTCTCACTGGAACTAAGGAGTTTGCCATCAACCTTTCTTTCTTTCTTCTTCTTGTTCTTCTTGTTCTTCCCTTTTTTTTGAGGTAATGCTATCTAGTAATTCAATCAAGGAACACACCGCTTTTCTTTGGTTTTTACCTATAAATCTCCAACCTCTAAAGTTTAAAGGATTCAAAGTTGGATACCCCAACGGAAAGTGCACATTACTGAACAAAATCCATATGGACAAACGAGTGTATATTAGATCATTTTTTGTATCCTTTTCTCTATTGGTTTGAGTCTAGTTCCCTTGAGTGATTTAAGATATTCATTTAACCTCTTTTCCTCTATTGCTATGTGACGTCTTAATGGTGCTTTACCGATACATGTTAATGTCATTTAATTTAGTATCTAACTAATGAATAAATACGAATGAACTAGGTTTAAAATAACAGTAGTAATAATAATAATAATAATAAAACCCAAGGAATATAAATATAGACACATGTATTTGGATGAGTAAAAATTTATTACCTAAAAGGATAATCGAGAAAGGGACAGGGGAGTAGATAAGAAATTCTACTCCCTTGAGTCAAGATGATTACAAAAAAGCTCTCCTCTTTACTTTAATTGGGTAACGAGAGAGTTATCGAAGTGCTACATTAAGAGCATTACCTAGCTACTGGAAAGGAATCCTCTCCTTGAAGTATGTAATATTCTTGGATTTATCATTAGAGGTCGTATTATTTCCTAGATTCATATCTCCCCAGGGGTACCTAAAGTAAGGTTCAGTCCAAGAGTTTTGGTTTTCTCTCTCTAAGTAATTCCCGTAGCAATTGTGACATTGAAGTCTTTACCCTGAAGGAATTTATGAAGCAATTGAATAATGAAGTCATGGACATTTAAGGGGAAGCACGAAAGGTGTTCTATCTATCATGCAAGAGTGACCAAACAAAATTCTTAATCTTACTCTCGATTCCCAAAAGCCACAAAGCCAAAGAAGCAAATTTTCGCGGACTGACCAAATTTATTGGGCTACCTTCTCCCTAATCATACTTTTCATTTCATTGTCTGGTTTGTCTTATGGGAGAAGGTATAACACACATGTGAAGTTATTAATTACTTATTGTGATGTGTCTTTATCATTTCACACTCAGATTTTCATGCATACATTAGTTTTTACATTAAACTTACATATTTATGTATTTTGTTGATCACCGAAATCATTACTCATTTGAATGTAACCCAACGATTCAATTTAGCCATTTTGATCCCCCTTGCTTCATTTTTGAAGATTTTATCTCCTATTCAAAAGAAAAATGATGAATGGTTTACTAAACAATTGCCCCAGAATGAGGTAACGTGCATCTTCACCTTGTCAGTATCATAACTACTTGCATACCTGTATTAAGGCATTTGTTTGAATAAAGTGCTTTTGAAGATGGCCAGTGGGGAAATCTGTTAGTTGGTGCATGTTTTTTGTGTTAATTTGTTACGAACCCTTGTTTTGCTAGCCTTTTAGCATAGTCTAATGACTATACTGTTTGAAAGAGGAGTATTGAAGACGTTTTTCTCCTTTCTGAAAACTTGAATGAAGGAGAAACTCTCTCTCTCTCTCCCCTCCTTTTTTCTGCTTGGAGGAAGCAGTGGCAGAACTAGCATGTACACTTGAATTGGCATCTTATGATCATGAGCTGTGTGCTTCTCTTGTCTTTCAATATTTTCCCTCAAGAATTGAGGGGAGTTACTCTATTGCATAGTCACAGTATTTTATTGATTCAAGAACATCGAAGGACAATTGTTGCAATTTGATCTTTACGTATTTGCTTTATATAGATAGGTGGGTGGGAGAATGCAATTCCAATATGCATTTTTGTTCATGTGTACTATAGTGCAGGTTTGCAGTCGCAGTATTGTACTTCCATTCACATTGATGTGTACTATATTTCATAATTGAGAACATTGAAGGACAGTCTGTACAATTTGATTTTTTGCTTCAAAATTGGTAGTGTTTGTTGTGTGTGTGGGTGGGTGGGTGGGTGGGGGGGGGGGGGGGG
>QLSR01000314.1:1628234-1641359 GCA_031780015.1 Citrullus colocynthis
AAAAAAAAAAAAAAGTTATGATTTAACCTTGGGCTAATATCACATATTTAAACAGTAAATTTTAAACTACCAAGAAGAGAGTTATTCCCAAATATCATGTTGAGTTAAGAAGGAACAGTGGTATTCTTGGCCAAATAATTTCATCATTTACCCACACAATTGTCCCACCATTAATGCACAAAAATAATCTTGAGATAGTCCCACTTCCTCCTTGTGCTTGGAGCACTAGTACAAAGCATAATAAGAAGAAGAATCCAACAGATTCGTTGATTAGAACTAGAAGTTGACATACAATTTTTAATTTTATGCATATTATCAAATTAGCATCGACATGAATACCAAGAATTAAGTTAATTAATTTCTTGAATTTCACTTTCGATCATTTTCATACTGCATATTTCATGTTTTTCTGGGCTTTATGCAATTTTATAAGAAAAGTCTATCCTTAGTAAGCCAAAATATCCTAAGATTTAGGTCCGCGTGGATTGATTTGAGAAAAATATATCTTTTAAAAAATTCATTTTTAGTTAAACTCTTCTGACAAAAGTTGTTTAAAATATACTTCAAAATTTATTTTGAGTGGTTATCAACACTCTAATTTTTTTCTAAATTGACTTATTTTTTTAAATTAAATACTTGAAAATGCATTTCAAATACACTCTTAATCAACTTGAACATAATTTAAAAAATGATATGTTATATAAACTATAGTCAAAAGTTTGAATTAGTATAATATAAACAAATGTAGTAAAATATTGGAAGCTCACAATTGAACAAAACTATATTTTATTTCTATGAACCCACTATTATAGCCATTCTTAGTTTTGATTGCTCTATTTGTTTAAGGAAGGTGGTGGATTACAAGCAATAGTGGTCTTAACACTAAAGTAGGCCACGTAGTTGGGAAGAAAAGCAAAGAATGAGAATTTGAATATGATATTCAAAGTTCAGAATTAGATCTAGAGTTAGATTTCTTCACTTATAGCAGACCAACAAATTTTTTGATAATATAATCATTCACTGATAATTAAAAGTTTAATATATGTTTGAACTCCAAATATTTGGATATTTTCTTGAGGTATAGTCACTAATTCACATATTAGTCTTTTTTTTTTTAAAAAAAAAAAAAAAAATTTAATCCCTAACTATAGTTGAATGTTATAATTGGGTTATGATAAATTTATGACATAATACTTGGTGAATTGAAAAAAACTTAGAAAAGAAATTTAAAATTGTTTGTTCTTATATATGAATCATTTTCTTTCTCGAAAACCTTGTTAATTCACCCATTTTATGCAACACTAAGTTTACAAATAACCAATTTTTATATTCACTAACGGTAAAGAATTAAATTTAAAAAAAAAAAAAAAAGTTTAAAATGTAAGGAACTAAATTGAATCGTTTAAAACGATAAAGGTAAAGTAAAATAAAATACAAAAATATTAGAGATTAAAACATAATTCTCTTTCCCCAACATTAACAAACATAATGTCCAAATTTGTAGGGAACGAAGGTTTGAAACATTGTTGATTGTAGAAGTAGTAGAAAAGGGGGGTCATCTATTGATAGTGGCAATCGGGTTGTCACCGAGTGGGCCGGTTAAGATGACAGTTGTCACAGCCGAAAAGCACGAATCGAATAATTACGACATTGTCACTCCCTGTGACATTCCACGTATAGTGGTTAAGGAAAGCACCAGTCACCAGTCTCCACCACCACCTAAAAAAAACACACCTTTTTTTTTCCCCTAAGAAATAGCAAAAGGGCAGCTGTCCCATGTCTTTGTCAAACCGTACCATACTTTTTTTCTTTTTTAAACTTTATTTATTTCTTCTCTTACTGGTTAAGTTTTTTTTTTCCTTTTTTAAATACCGAACAAAATAATTTTATGATATGATATTAAATTTGCTAATATTATGATATAATATTAAATTTGTCTTTACTAATTAGCTTAAGTTTTAGTCAATTGACCGTATAAAAGCAAATTGTTTCAAGAGATATTGTCTTCAAACTTCTATAATTTTATTTCTTTCCCGATTATATTGATTTTCACTTGCTAAGTTTTCTCTATATTTCAAGCCTACAAATGAAGGAGAGTGTTAGATGATGTGATATTAAATTTGCCTTCACCTATTAATTAAACTTTTTGGCCTCTTTCGATGAACAAAGTATTACTAGATTTAAAACCTGTTCTAAATTCTATTTAACTTCAAATTCTATTATATAGAGAGTAATCATAAATCACGTGAAATAATCGATGGCAATCATTTTTTTGTCACATCTTTAACAATCCTACCCTAAAATAAAGATATTGTAAACTTTTTGTCTTCCTATTAAAACAGGTAGCCAATTTGATCTTTTATCCCTCCAACTATATTGCTAAGAGATTGACATTCAAATATTCATCTACAACTCTATATTACAATTTTAAGGCTCATCACTTCTTTGTTTGGTACTTAAAATTTATGTCTTTTCATGATTAAGTTTGAAACGACTCTCATAAAACTTATTTGCACTCGTAACAATTTATTGCCTATAATCTACTTATATTCCCAAAAATATTAATCACATTCTGGTAAGATTTTATTTTACAAATTCAAAGACTCAAAACATTAAAATCATAAAAAAGACGGTTTTTTTTTTTTTTTCAAATAAGAAACAAAATTTAATACATACAAATTCTAAAAGTAGAAGATGTTGTCACAACACTCGTTTACCTGACGAGATCGTAGTTTTATTCACGTATATTCAATTATTGAAAGAAATTGCAAGAATAAACAACTTACCTATCTATTTTCTTAAAAAAGAACTTCCTAACATACTATAAGCATAAAACAAGTACCTGAATTCCATGTTAAGGTTAGCTCTACACGCCCTCCATTAGATTGTATAATTTATTTCTTCCATAATATTTCAATGGTCATCTTGTACAGAACTTGATTCATCTGCCTAATGGTTTGATTTATTATAGAGTTCGTATCCAAGAAGTTAGTTTTCTAACTTGGCTTTCAGAAGAATTGAGGAATAGGGAGCCAAATTATAGGTGTTTCCAACGCCCGGAATGCCATCCAGTACAATGTCATGGGGAGACTCCAGATTGGTGTCCACCTGCATGAGAAACGAAAAGCCACAAAATTTCATTAACGGACATAGTTTGAAATATATGCATTAAAATGTGAATATTAGTTCTACCAAGCTAAATTTGTTGCAGGATGTGTTGTATACTGAGATTTGAATTGTAAAGATGTGCCAGAATTGATTTTGACTTCCAAGTTTTGGAAAAAGACGAGTATCAATGAATTAGAAGCAAAAAAATGGGCAAAGGAGAAACTAACCACACGAAACCAGCTTCGCTTTGTCGGAGGAGAGGGTAACGAAACATTGACAAAATAATCATGAGCATTGAATGCCAAGTAAATGTCTTCTCCATTATCATCATGAAGCCTGCAAATACAGTAAGCTTCAAGTCATAATCAGAGGTTCCCCAAAAGTTCGCACAACCAATTTTTGTGCACATCTACATTACACGAAGCCAGTCCAAAGAAGATGGGCTAATCAGAACACAAAATTTCATGGACTTGTTCCGAGTTAAGTGAGTATGTATATATATATACATGCAACAAACCTGTACTGCTAAACGGATTATAGAGTATAATAAAATTACAATGCACAGAATCAAATCCTCCTACACATACCAATCAGAAGGCCAATAGGCATTTACAAACAATAACACAAGCTTCATCAAAACCTTGGCTATTTAATCAAGTAACAAAGGCTTCATTTGATTGGTTTCACGAGGTGGTTGTTCAGAACAAGCTCAATACTATCCTAGATTGAATTCATAGAGAAGTTAATGTTCAATCTCTAAGGTAAGTAATACTCAATCAAGGTCCGTACACGTCCATTATATTAGTCGCTCAGTACAATCCAGTGTGCTGATTTTGCTGATTCAATAACAAAATCAACATGCAAATGCTGCTGAAATACCTCGTGCATAATGGACTTGGCGAAACAAGCATGAAATTTCAAGTTTTGCAGAATTCAAGAGTGCTTACGTGTAGGCAAGAAATTTACTTTCAGGATTGTCCCAATTGCTTTCATGCCAAGTTATATCATTCTGAAATGAATCATTTGTTAATCCCAGTGGGAGCATATTTTGAAGGATAAAAAAAAAATAAAAAAATAAAAAATAAAAAAAAGTGAAGAGAGATTACCTTGCTTAGAAAATTTTCCCGGCTGAATAAATGGGGATGCTTCCTCCGAAACATTATCACTGCGGAGAAAAATCTGAAGTGATCCCTCTTGCGTGCCTCTAACTACAGACCAAAAACATAAATAGTTGTTATCTGAACTTCGACTATACAAGGGCTATGAAAGGTTAGTGACATAACAAAGACCTGTTCCCAAAGGAAATGGTTAAGAGCATTATCATGTCCATAGCTATTGTTATTTCCATAACGAGTATGCCCGTACTCATCCCCCATTAACATCATTGGTGTTCCCTGAAAATAAGCAACCAGAAACTAAGATTAGTCCCCACAATTTAAATAAGAGGGAAGATAGAACTAACAGAATTCCAAAACCACGCTAGAGATATTAGAAGAAAAAGTATATGCCACCAGAGACATAAAAAGCTTCACTATGATGAACAGAAACAACTCAAAAACGATTTTTGTTTTTCCATGTGTGTAATTAATGGCGGATCCAGAATTTCATGTTATAGTGTAAAAGAGTATTCTCTACTCAATCTAACTTTGTAAAAATAAAATAAAATAAAATGAAAAAGAACATCCAGATCTACGAACTTTGAAGCTTACTATAACTATTGAGGGAAGGGTTTTGGAAATGTTATACCTGAGATGTCATTAAAGCCAAATGGAAATTTTTCATTTGCCTTGCGCGTAAAGCATTAATGCTTGTATCTTCTGTTTCTCCTGTCATATAAACAGGCAATGAAAAAAACTTATATGTATTGACCCAAATGACACTTTATTATTAGTATTATTTAGTAAATGATGAAGCTGAGTTTAAAATGTGTATGATTCTGCATAGAAAGGTTTTCTCCATGTTGCAAGGCACATGAAGGGTGGAGACAGCTTAACCTGAAAAAATATTTTTGTCTAAAAACATGATCTGTTGAAAGGTGGTTCCAAGTTGCATACCTCATAGCTCGGTAATTTTAGGATTTGATAGCCATCAGAAATGGAGGTGGAAAATTAAGAATATATAGACTGTTTTTTGTGATAATACTGATAGAAAAACAAAAAGGTCGATAGCCTACCAGAAGACTCTCTCTCCCCTGCAATTTTTTGCCCAAATATTTGCTTGCCTCTAGCTTCCCTGACTCAAAATCATAACTACCATTTGTGACTCGTCTAAAAGAAACTCACCCACTATAAACTAATACGCCCCTACTAACAAGATCATTCTTGAAACATGCATCATTCTCAAGTTTGTAAAGGTCATTTCTAACACTTGTCTTCAAATCACCAGCTATGACCAGTGCATTTTCTTAGAAGCAATTTGGATACTGTCCATGGGAGTTGTTTATAGCAGTGATACTCTCAGGAGAGGTGGAGGTGTAGAACATATTGTTGGCTGCATGTTGAGTGAGCCATGACAGGAAGTATTTGCATGTCAATGGTCTTAAGAATAACAAATTAGTGCGATAAGATTGTGTGAGCATGCAAGAAAGCAGCAAGGGTTGATAGCGCTGTTCAAATTTCAAGCATGAGACAAAGATTGAGTGCAAGAAGGAAGAAAGCTTGGGGGCATTTCAAATTTCAAGCAAGAGGCTGTAAGACCCCAAATTATACATACATATAAGAGGAGGGGCAAAAGGGGAAACATGGGAGAAATTAGTAAGGTGGAGGTTGGAGATTTGGAAGCTGGAGGGGACCATAGTAAGGGAGTTCCTTAGAGATGGAGGGGACCATGTAGGGGGAGAGGTTTAAGAGAGGTTTTGGGGGGGGGGGGGGGGGGGGGGGAGTGGGGGGGGGGGTGGGGGGGGGGGGGGGGGGGGGGGAGTGGGGGGGGGGGTGGGGGGGGGGGGGGGGGGGGGGGAGATAGGGTGTGTGAATTGTATATTCAAGCTTAGCTTGAGGGGAGAGGACAACCAGCCCTCTAGAAAGTGCTGGGAATTGTTTCTTGCTTTCTGATTATCTTTTCTTGCTTTCTCTAATGTTTGTTCTTATGTTGAACTCTGTTGAATTTCCCTTGAGTATATAAATAATATAGCTATCGGAGCTTGCTCTGTTCTTGGGAGTTTTGTTGGGTATTTTCTGTCTGCAGGTGAAGAAAATCCTAACAGAGGCAAAGGCAGAGGGCAAGAAAGAAGAATCCAAGGGGGTATTTTAACGCTTCAAGTTGTTTCCTACCTCATCTTAATGTAGCTGATTCCACCATGTAGAAGTTCCCCCGAGCTTGCAGACAACCAAATAAAGTACTTTTGTTTTCGGCGTCTCCGTATATTTCATCAAGGTTTTCTACATTCTTTAACCAATTTTGAACTTATTCCATATTCTACCATCAAAACAAAGGCAAATCTTATTTCATTTTGAATCTGGAAGCTTCTTGATGGATGGAATTGTGCTTGTGGCTTTCTTGTATACCATGTGCTTAGTTTGCTTAATCAGCCTCAATTTTAATTTTGTTGGTCACTACCATCAAATCTTGCTTGTTGAATAAAATGTTTATTGGGGAAGGTTTACACTGGACATGGTCCAAATCTTCAAACGATCGTAATATACAGGACATCTTCCAATTCTTTCATGAATCAAGTCTGTTCAAGTAAGGTTGTAGCTCCGAACTTTGCTCTATGAAACAGATTGTTTAAAGCACTTGTTGTCAGATTAGTTTCGCTCGTACTTATTTCAGTATTGGAACTTTCCACCGGGGCTATTAAGTCTATTAGCCCACTCTGAATGGAAACTTGTTTGCTATGAACGGTGATCGGAACCAGAAATCAGAGTAAAAAAATATCAGGAAATAGTATGGAAATATAAAAAGGAAAAAAAAAAAAACAATTTTCAAGCATTTCGATGAGGGGACTGGACTCTCCCACGAAATTACTGTCAATTCCACATACCCCTGGTCCCCCAAACTTGCACCCGTTTTTTCTTTCATTAAGAAAAAAGGACATTCCCTTAGCCGAAAGAAAGACAAAACAGGATGAGGAGTCTAAACCTACGAGGGTCGTGCATTCAGAAAAGGCCTCCAGTCTAGGTCGACCAGGAGAAGAGGAGAAAACTAACACTATTTATAACCACTTTTCCCTAACTATACTTGCTAATGACAAACATAACATCCTAAAATTTTCCTAAAAAACTCTACTAATGTTCAAATCTAGCGTTTATAGAGGCAAGTTTGAAAAACTTCAAGGAAACACCATTCAAGTAAAGAGTATACTGAAATCTATTCTATTTAATTTAAATAAAAAAATGTTTTAATTATTAATAATGATGTTGAAGATGCCCCATTTAATCAGCCCATTTTATTTGAGATCTCTAATTTCTCTCTTCTTTTCCTTCATCACTGGAAAGGCCCATGTGGGGTCTGTTATTTATTCTTTTATTCTATTCATTCTAAAAAAAAGCATAAAATAAATCGATAGTATTTTCAAGTATTGAAACAAAGCAATGTTACATTGAATTCAACTGACTAATTAGCAACACCAATAGATTACTTGGACATACCTTCAAAACCACAATTCCAGCTGAAGTTATCATTGCTTCCATCATTTCCACCTTCTCCATTGGCATTATTGTGCTACACAAACGAGAACATAATGTCAGATTACAGATTTGAGGATTAATTCAAAAGAAAATTAGTACATGACAACTATACATACCTTGACATTGTAAGAAACTAGATCACGAAGTGTAAATCCATCATGTGCAATAACAAAATTAATACCATGATAAGGCTTACGCTTATTCACCTGTAGAAATTACAAAGTGAAAAGCTAAAACAATATATTTCAAAGAGCTTGTATATAACTACTGATAAAATAAGATAGAAGTTGAGTACTAAAAAATTGTGAAGATACAGAATGATCTACAAAATTAGAACCAACATTTTATTGCTGGGATACAACCAAGGGCCAAGTAACATAGCCAACATTCCACATAATCCCATATTACAATATATAACTGTGCAACAAGAAACTTTCACATTTCTCTAACCAAAGCAATGTACTTAATCTATTCTCGCCAAGTTATTTATTATTATTATTTCTTTAATGTATATAATTATTTTTTAGAGACTATGCTCACCAAGAATAACTCAAAAGAAACACTAAAACTTACTTTGTAAAGATCAGAAGACCCAGCTACTCGAGTTGCAAAGCTTCCCTTCATGCCACTGTCCCCCTAAAATAGGAAAAGGTTTGAGAATAATTATTAAGGTATGTTACCGTTGGCTTTAGAGTTAAAGGGAACTAATGTTTAATATCATATCAAATATATATCTTTTCAAAGGGAAGACAGCCTGTAGGGTAGAGTTACCAGCTGGATTTCACATCCCCCACATCCAGTGCGGCTAATCCTCAAGAGTACTATCCTCCTGATAGTTTTCAATTAGTATCCTACTACTCAGACAAGTTTCTAAAGAAAAGAAATTTGATGTACCATTATTGTATATGAGCTATTGTTAGTTACTGAATATTCTAATATTTACTGCAAAGTTAGAGAATTGGTGGTTTCTTTGCGTTATCTGTTTGATTTTACCATTAGTTGACCTACTTATGCCCACCTTCACTCGTAAACGTGAAACTTTAATCAGATCAATAAAATTAATTGGTTTTCCTGCCACACCACTTATTTGTAATTACTGGGGTTTTCAAAGATTTTCCAAAATTAATTGCATCAGCTACTCATAAGTAATCATGAGTACAATCTCTACAAATCAGAGAATCCACTCAGAAAAATACTTCAATGTTACACATTCAGCAAGAACTTTATTGAAGATGACATTACTGCCTATATCCTGAAATCCAAAATTATATAAGTATGAGCCTCACATTAAAAATATTATATAATTATGAAAAAAGAATTCATTCCATGTTTACTTATTTGATCCAATATTGACTCACACGTCAGCTATTAAAAAGAAGGAAAGAAAGAAATAGAACTTTGTTCCTACTCAACATTACCTTAATAAATTTTCTGATGTCGTCACGGTATATTCCGTTCCATTCAGCCCACCTGCATGAATGAATGTACCAAAGATGGGATGCTTCCATTAAAACAAGAGGGAAAAACCATCATGGTGACTCCAAAGTAAAAATATCTGATGTGCATTCATAACAATTAACTAATCTAACAAAAAAAGATTCAATTGAATGTTAAACTAACCATATGTATATTTACAATCATGAACATGTCTAGAAAACAGCTTGGCGTAGAAAGATTTGACAAGGCTTTAGAAGATACTTTAGAGGATGTTTGGGGCGCTGAGTTGGTTACTATAGTCAGTAGGTTAAAATAGTTTGTGTTTGAGATACACAATTTTAGTTTGGGTATAAAATGTAAACACTATAACAAAGAGAAAAAAAATGATGAGTAGGAAATAATAAACACCGTAACAAACAGAGATTTGAAATGGTAATATTATAGTTAATTGTAGGTCGTAGTAGTATGAAGTACCAATTATTATAATTGGAGTCCTAAACATGGAGTGGGCTATAGCCCACCCCACCCACTTGAAGTTTGGGGCCTAAACATCCCCTTAAAGTGGCAAAAAAACCAGATGCTCAACAAAATATACAATACAAAAAAGAATAAGAAAAAACATATCACATATTTAATATCATATATCAGTTATTAACTTGTACTTAACTTGTTAAATATGACTAATTTTAAAAGCTTAAGCTTCTGAGAGAGATGGTAATCAAACAAAAGACATGCATATGTTGTTTCTGATCAAAAACAAAAAAACAAAAGACATGCATATATATGTTTCTGACATGTAACTCTAACAAACGAGATATTGGAACTCAAAATTAATAATGCAGAGGGAAAGAGATAGCTACCGATCCCAATTTGGAAATCTTCCAACAAGATAAAGACCTCCACAATCCCAAGGTTCTGCAATTACTTTACACCTTGATAGAATAGCATCTTTTGAAATTGCCTGAAACAACAAAAGAGGTAAATCTTGTGCCATATGTACCTGACTAATGCTAAAATAAAATTAAACTGACAAGAGGCAAATATGATATCTATGGAGCAAATAAAGATGACTACATTTAACCAAACATACACTTAATTAGATTCCAAGATTAACAGGTAGACCCAACATTCAGTTCAATAATTACAAATTGACAATGGCAACACGCAGAAGAATATATTAAAAAATTTCAAGACTGCAGAAGAATCAAGAATTTTGTCGTTCGAAAATTGCAGCATGAAGGTCACTATTATATCAATGACAACACTTGAGTAAAATTATGTCATGAAAAGCTGTGCATTTTTTTTATGGTTAATTACCATTTTGGTCCCTTTACTTTCAAGTGTCCAAATTTAGTCCTTGTCTTTTGAATAATTTTTAATTTAGTCCTTCAAAGGTAATTTTTATCAAAATTTGTTAAATACCAACATTAATTTTCATGCAAGACAAGACACCATGTGAACATAGTTTGAAATTTATAAAGGGACGTTAATACTGTCTAACTTTTTTTTTTTTTAAGAAAATCAATAATTGACCACCAATAGGGACTAAGTTTATGAGCTATTGAAAGTACAAGACTAAATTTGGACACTTCAAAAGATAGGAACAATATGGAATGAAACTCAATTACACAGGGTAAAATGATATTTTAACCTTTTTTATTGATAGAAAATGTTAAAAGGTCGATTGACCCAAAAGCTTAAGCTGATGAGTGAACGTAGTAAAGTGAGCTTAGCTCAATGGTAATTGGCGTGACATTCCTCCTTAGAGGTTGAAGGTTTGATCCCCACCCGTAGTGGTTGATACTAAAAAAAAATAGCAAATTTAATATTATATCTACACTTTAACACTCTCCCTCATTTGTGGGCTTGAAATATGTAGAAAACTCAACAAGTGGAAATCAATATTAACTGAGAGGAAATAATATTGTAAGGGTCTGAACACAAGATCTCCTAGACCTCCTTCTCTAAAACAGTGTTAAATCAATGGAATGTATAAATAATTAGAGACAGTAGTATGCAAAATTACAGGACTGAAATTCTAAAAATTGCAAATTTGAATAATAAAAAAGATAGGAATAGGAAAGCGATTTGAAATTGTATAGAAAGATGAATACAGTCTCAAGGAATTCAAATAATTTAAAAGCAACCCTTCTTGAGCAAGCTCAAACCAAACAGTCAAAAAGTTATCGATCTTACCTTACCAGTCAGACCCCATTTCTCTATTTTTATAGCTGGTGGTCTTTACCGAACTCTTGGCAAATGCACACTTACTATACTATCCCTCCATTCACTATACAACCTTTCCTGCTAGACTTATCATAATAAAAATAGACACTAAAAACAGACTACTTTATCAAAATGACCCACAAAGAAGTTAAATAGACGCAGCAATGAGTTCTTTATGAAAAATGTTCTAAAATGTCATGTCTGTAGGTTGACAAAAAACCACGTACACAAATTACATACCCTTATGAGTGGGGGAGCACTAAGTGGAGCACCATCTGTTCCCCGGCAAAGAACACTAGCAAGATCAAATCTAAAACCATCTACGTGATATTCAACCACCCTGAAATTGGGTGTCGTTAGATAAACAAATGTGTAGTTCAGTTACAAGATATTATTTATAACTCCTTTCTTTATTATTATTATTATTTTGTTTTTGTTTTTGTTTTGACAAGGAAAAAAACTGTATTAATCACAAAATATATAGAGAGAGAGACTAAGGGCAGAGAGGCAAAAAGCCCCTCTCCCAAGAAAACTAAACAACAAAGCCTCCCAACTCTGGAGGGTTTGAGCGAGATTATACTTACAAAAGAAAACCTTTTCTCTAAGAGTCCATGAAAAGAAAGTACTTTGTACAAGGTTACAAAAATCAACAAAAGACTTAGACTCATCTTCAAAAAGCTCCCACAAAAGAGCCCGAGCCACACACCCGCAAAGAATTTTTGCTTTACCTTTAAAGTGCCACCCAAATAGAACTTCCAAAAGCCAATTACCCATCTCCTCCCCAAGACAAATTTTTAAATCAAGAGCTTTAAGAAGTTGCTTCCAGCCCCTTCTAGCAAAGTTGCATATAAGGAGCTGGTGGTTACTAGATTCGTCCCCCATAAAGCATAATGAACACACCAAGGGGGGCAAATAATGATTTCTAGGCTTCCTTTGCTTCTTTTCTTTTTAAGCACATCAAATCCTAAGCAGCAGCAACCGATTTCGAGTCAATGAAGTTTTTCCAATCTCAAGAGCATAAAATGGATTATGTACATGGTAGAATATGACACAAAATTACATACTTAAAACTATAAGGTGTCTGTATGAGGAAAGTTGTGTCTGTTGCTCATTTGCTGGGGCACCCATCTAAGAAGGAGAAAGAGCTCCTTTGGTTGAACATTAACCAGGCTTTTCTTTTGGTTGGTTTGGATCGAGACTCGAGAGAAATCACCAACTTTCTGGAGACAGCGAGCTATCTTTTGAGCACTTTTTCAACCATGTTATGTTTCTTGCAGTGACTAGGTGTATTGTCACCTTTTTTTCACTCATACTTTTCTATCTTTTGTCAGTTGGAGAAGTCTTTTTAACTCCCTTTAGATAGGGTTATTGCCCCTTTCTTTTGTAAGTTTCATATATATCAATAAAAACTTTCTTACTAAAAAGAATAAATAATAATGAAAGACTATGTATACAAAATCGTATTTACAGATAACTGAAAAGCACGTTTCACAGTCTAACACGTCAATTTCTTCCAAATAAGTTTCTGAGGAAGCTAGTGTGAAGTCCATACCAGTGTCTTAAGCTGTCAAGAATTAGTTCCATCACCACGGGATGATTACAGTTTAAGGTGTTGCCTGCAGAAAAAGGAAATCAGGTAACTCAAGACTACTCACAGGTTATCGACATTTTAAAACAAATGGTATTTATCTCTATTTGGGGGCGCCTTTTTTTTTTTTTTTTTTTTTTT
>QLSR01000314.1:1641524-1790054 GCA_031780015.1 Citrullus colocynthis
CTTTTTTTTTTTTTTTTTTTTTTGTAATTTTCATATATTTTTAGGAGGAATGGTTCTTTTTTCTCCACTCCCAATGGGAGCTTGTGGTATTCAACATATTGTAACTTTTTAACCATCAATGGTTGAAAATTTTGTTTCTTGTTACAAAAATACTTGAAAAGATATAATATATTTGAATTATATATTCTTGGAATTCAGAATAATCTGATAATTGCACCCCTCTCCGTCAACTTAATAGCATCTCTGACTGGCTACATACGGTTGGCTAGGCAGTTACTTACCTAACTAGCCAAAGAACTATATATTAATGGCAATATATCCCAATTAATCTATCAGCATTAATTGCCAGGAACAACTTCATAGAAGTACAAGGCCTGCAAGTAAAGTAGTCCTCTTATATCAACTCTCCTCCCCCACCCCCAAAATTAGATCTTCTATTTGAGCAAGTAGATAAGGTATGGCTATTCTGTAGGAGCCCTGCAACATATTTCTTCAAACACAAGCAGGCTACATAAGTTCCACAGGGGATTTTCCATGCTATAACCAACATATATAAAAACTGTTCCTTACTTCCCGTTTGAACCTTTTCCCTACTTCAAAAAAGAAGAGGGAAAAAAGAGAAAAAAGAAAAAAGGAAAGAAAGAAAGAAAGGGAGGAAGGAAGAAGAAGAAGAAGAAGAAAGCCCATGAGTTTATGTCCCTTGATGGAAATATTGTATTTCCGACATTTTAATGTAGAAAATGAAAGCCCATCCTAATATGATAGAACTAACTAAAAGGGCCAAGAAAGAACTAGGAGCCTTAACTTTTCCTAGCATAAGTGAAGTACTAGGAGGCCTGGGGCTAGAATTACTCGTGAAGTGGAAACTCAAAGAAAGCTACTATAGCAAGGTTCAAAACTAAACTTTAAGAATGTAAATTGAAGAGATAGAGTTATGCATTCAGTGTAAAGCTTCTGTTTGTATAAGCATAATCCAAGGGAAAGTAATTTACCACAGCCAGAGAAGTTCAAATATTGACCATTATTCTTTAGGTCCAACATGTAATAAACCTGCAAAAGAAGTTAATGAGAAATTTAGAAAATTCCAACATACTGTTTACTGCTGATAGAAACTAGTTAGATTACCCAAGCTAATTTATGTAAACTTGTAAACTTACTTAAAGAGATGAGTACAACACCTTATTATCAATGCCACGAAATGAAGTGGTATAAGGATTTACATCATCGGCCTCATTAGTATGGTTGTACACAACATCCAATATGACCTGCAACAAGAAAAAGACCTCACTCCACAATAAAATGTATATATCAAGGAAATTTACAACCAACAAAGTGACTGCGAGCTGAATCAGATGTAAAATCCCATCTGTCTGTATATAATTGATTAAATACATGATTTACCTCTATCCCAGCAGCATGCAAGGCTTTAACCATTTCTTTAAATTCCCGTGAAGCATTAAGAGGTCCTCCACCAGCACTAGCATATCGACTCATTGGAGCAAAAAAGTTGATTGTGGAGTAGCCCCACGTATTGATCTTTAAGAAAAAGTAGCATACAGGCCAAGTTAAAAAGAAAGTGACAATGGAGTACAATTTTCACTTTGACTACAAAGAATAAACATACAAATTATTATTCAAATTTTATTCAGCGACATATTTCTAAACCATAAAATTGAAGAATCGTATACCTTTCTGACATTTTTTATCTTCATCACAGAAAAGAAGTATGGATAATAGAGACACGAAGGGCCCCAACCACAAAGAAATGAAAGAGGAACAAATTATTTTAGGTGTTTGGGTATCAGAATTTGCAAGTTAAGTTGAGCCACTTGTCTTAGTCTTTTTGGTTTTTAGAGGGGATTAAGTTTATCAGTATGAACTTCATTGAAATTTTCTTTTACCAAAATTATCTAAAAATCAACATTTGAAGTACAAAGATTTCCTCTATCTCTATAGTCATGACACCAACAAAAACCAAAGAAACAATTTTTCAAGCTTGTGGGTACCACCAATTCAAACGAAGAATGTGGTATAAGGCCTCTGATCTAAGCATTTCACAACAAAGATAATGACGATGTCCAGTAATTGCAAATAAAGGATAATCAAGTTATTGCATAAAATTTACCATGTGATCCCTGGGGTTTGGATGCCTCTGAAACTCTAACTCATCAAACTCGAAGACAGGCAATAATTCAACTGCATTGACACCGAGCTCCAGCAGATGTGGAATCTTAAAAATTGAAAAGGTTTGATTAGAAATATAGATCTGAATAGATGGGAATTTAAAAGAGGCAAAGAAAAATGAACTAGTAAATTTTCAAAGCATCAAATGGAAGATGAATCATTTCCTGGGTAGATTCAGGATCATACCATTTTGTTAGCAAAAGGCAATAATTGACACAGAAATTTTCTGTTGGCAATGGTTGTATAAACAGGCAATGAGAGAAACTATTTCACTGTTAATATTCAACAAATACTGTTTGCAGCCTAGGTTTAAATATAACAGAGGAAGAAAATACAAGAAACAATAACCATATAGGGCTAGTATATTCTGCCACCCAAAGAAGAAGTTAGAATGTAAACTGTATCAACCAAATAAATCAACTACACCGAGCTATGGCTAAAAAAGAAGACAAAATATCAACAACAGGAGTAAGAATTGCTACATAACAAAACTTTTTTTTCTTCTTGGTGTCTCCTTTCACTAAATTTTGTAATTTTGCATATCTTTACCAATTGGGATGCCTTTTTGTAGCTGGGGAGATATCTCCTCTTCTTTTCTAATTGTCTTTAGGCAATATAATTTCGGTTTCCTATCTAAAAAAGATTATAGTACGCCACAAAGACAATTCTCCCATTCCAAGTAGCATGGTGTTACTACATTAAATATAGAAGTCATCTACATCATCTTAAAGCTTCTGCAATGTTATATGCACAACAGTCATTCCTTCTCTAGGTTATAGTCAGAACATTAGTATGATAGAGAATGTAGTGCAGTAAATCGTTACACCATTGCTAAGCTATCTCTACTAAAAGCAGATACAAGCAGAATTAATTTACGTGCCATCAATCATACTTTCATCACCGTTCTTGCTAAATTAAAACTTGTGATGTCCCACAAGGTGAAGAAAGAGAAAAGCACAGACGATCATGGCACTAAGATATAAGACAGCAATCTCTACCTTTTCAATAACACCCAGGTAAGTTCCCCGTGTGCTTGAAGCCAAGCCACTAGATTCATCGGCTGTAAATCCACGGATATTCATTTCATATATTACAAGATCTTTCTGCATATAAGTTTGAAAATACGTAGTATGTCAAGATCTAAAACTAAAATATGAATATTCTTAAGAAAAGAAAACCGTGTTGGAGAAGCAATGAAAGAATTCACAAGCAGTAAATTTTTTTTGACAAAGCTAACAGTTTCTTTTATAGACAAGCTAGTTCTCATTAATAAAAAGAGTCTAATGCTCCAAAATAGAAAATCTCCAATTATAAGACAAATATAGGAGACAACAGAGGAATACAGGCCAAAAAGAAGAAAAACCTTCAACCAAGAAGCGCAAAAGACTTAAATAGAGATCCCCAAAAGAAACTAGTTCTCATTGAGAAAATGAAAGTACAAAAGAAGGCAGAGAAAAAAAAAAAGAAAAAGATAGTGAGAGAAGGAGGAGGACAATAAGACTTAAGACCTCGAGAGAAAACTATTAGGACTTGAAAATGTTGCTAATAAAAATAAAATAAAATAATAAAAAATAAAAAATCCTCCCACAAAATGTCTCCCCCAAAAGGTCATCTTATTTTTTTCTAATTGTTAGATGATATAATATTAAATTGCCTCTACCCATCAGCTTAAACTTTTGGTCAATCGGTGATTTAACACTAACCAAATATTCTAAGAAATAACTAGCTTGTAGAAAGAAAAGGTCTTAGTCCCAAAATGAAAGATCCAAGAAACTTCCTCCATCGTCACACAAAGAATTGGTCTCAAAACCATTGAGATTCCAAAAGCCTCAAAACAGAAGACAACAAAAGATGATTCAAGTTCCATAAAGCTTTTAAAAAAATAAAAATAAAAAGGTAAAAATCACAGAATTGGCACCAAGGACAAAAACAAAGCTATCCAAATGAATTCTAAGGTGTTAATCCTAAATAAAGACAGCCTAATTGGCTACTTCCCAAATTAACATTGCACGATTAAATCTTGCAATCTAAAGTAATAATTGGGTAAAGAAAATTTAACAATTGTATCTCACTCCTAAATTTATGTCCTATACTTCATTGACAAACATTAACACACAAAAAACAAAAAACAAGCAAACATATACATTCATGCATGCACCTCAAAATTATTCTGGCAGTAGATAAGAAACTTCTACCTCTAGTATATTAGGAAGCTTATAGTCATTTCCCCAATCAAAAGGCAAGCTATCAAAATCATAAGTCCCAAGAAAACCAGATGACTTATCTTCGCCCCCAAAGTATCGGCGACCTTCAACAAACTTGGCATAAGGATCCAAAAGCACAGTGCTGTCATCAAACCGATGCCCATGATGCCAACCTTGAGGACCATCAATCCTATAACCATATAGGACATTTTTCCGAGGTAAATCCTGCTCAAAGAGCACTATCAAATTGTAAAACACATGAATTGGATCATTTTCTTCACAACTAAACAGAGAAGGAGACAAACTCAAACCAAGGTCTATGAGATCTATCTAACCAACCAACATCACAGCGAAAAGAAAATGATAGAACTACTATAGTGTTAGGTGGCCAAATAAAAGAATTAAGATGCATGCCCTCTGGATTACCTCCATTCCCTACATAATAACAATAATATGTAAAGGAGAAAAAAGAAGGAAGAAGAAGGAAAACTAGTCTGTGTATCCATGTGAGTTTGTGTGTTTCAAACTCTTTCTACAGGTGACTGATTAATGTGCATGCAAGTATTATACCACCTTCAACCCTAGTGACTACAAATTGTTCAGCTTACAAGTGACTTTATTTATTTACATCTTAAAGTCAGCCGACTACCATGGACAACTATGAAAGTAGAAAGAGCATTCAAAGCACAATGGAGCTACATGACCCCGAATACCATACTGACGCCACATGATATATGAACTACAAGAAAAAATTAAATATCAATCTTTAAAACAAATGCCTCAACTATATTCCATATCTATTCAACAATCAAGCTGTATCAAACAGTCAAAAAATAAAAGGGAACTGTTTGTAGAAGCAATCCAATTACAAAAGCTGATCAATATGCTAAAATCTGGAAGAATCAAGGAAGATGAGGGCTTTCCTTGTACAGGATAGCCAAATGGACTGCAGAGAATAATAAGGGTAAACTGTGAAACCAATTAGTCCAAACTGCAAGCTAGAAAACTAATCAGATTCTCAATTATATATGAAGCTTGATTCTGATGGTCCCAAGTCATGGCCAACCATGCCTACATAAGTGACTCCATTAGTTCTATTCCCTTACCCTCTAAAAAAGAAGCGACTCCAATAACTTTTCAAGCAATTTTTTACACGTGATTTAGAATTTTATACATGATTTAGAACTTAGAAGCCCTTCCTCTGATTTCCAGCGAAGAAAATAACACAGATCAGAAAGTAACATTACATTATCACGTGCAATAATAGAAACCCACGAAACAATGCGTTGTACCCTCTGAATATTAGAAAGAAATATAGCATGAGAATCCAAATAAGTTACAGTGACAAAAAATGATAACTGCAAAATGATTAAAGCAACAGCACTGCAAAGGTTAATCAATATATTTTTCCTACCAACCTGGATACAAATGTGCCAAATGTCTCCGGTTTTATTGTCATCAGGGTCCAATTTGAACTCCAGCATTCTATCATCAATCCTGAAAGGGCAAATGTTAACACCAAAAGCTTGAAGTTGAATGAATGAACAGGAATGATATTACTACTAAACTGACAGTCAAAAGAATATGTTAGGTACTTAAGCACCTTACAGAACTACACCCCAAAAGCTAGCTATTGAGGTGGGAGAGCCAAGCCACTTAAGTATCACATTGATCATCCCATTCTAACCAATGTGGGACAAAGATAGCTTTGGTTACTAACAGAATATGCAAGATAACAACCTCAAACACCATGAGAGAGAAAGAGAGAAGGATTTGAAACTTGATGCAAATATTATGTGGAAGACAGAGGTAGAGGGCATTTCAATTGGTATAACTTTTGTATCCCAAGCATCACATCCTTTCAACCCCCAAGCCAGCCGGTGGAAGTTGTTCATGGATGATAAATATCCATTACATCTTGCAAGTTGATATCTCTTGATAAATGCTTTCCCAACACACCCAAATACAAAGCAAAAAGTTTATGAGCGGGATTTTAATCCCATTACGTATTGCAAGTTAGAAACACACCTCTCATTAAGTGATAAACAGATGGTGACAGATGTAGCATGCTGTGAGAAAATTGCAAAATTGATCCCATTGTCAACTTCTGAAACGCCCAAGGGAACTGCTTGGCCTGGAAGTATATTCAACATCGGGCCAGTGTCCAAATTTTCAGGAGCTTCTGGCTGATGTTTGAAACAGAGACCATGTGCCATGTCAAATAGAGGGTTGCTGATAGCATTCATAGCCAGGTAACATGATATATTTGGCTTAAATAAAACCAAAACCAGATAGCAACTTCTAACCACACAAAGGGATCCTACATTATTATATATAATGCAAAAGAAAATTGAAAACACATCCTCATTTCTCTCACTATCGATCTTGGCATAAATTGTAATTTATTGTCATAATGGAGTATCATTTGCCATAGAAAAGTAGTTGATGAAGTAAAGTCATGGCTTCATAATCTGAGAATAAAGTAACTGCTTAATTAGCATTCATGGAGAACCACTAACTACAATGATGTTCCGGAAACATCTAAAAGTTGGACATCCCTCGTTCATTTTCCAAGTCCTAGAGATATAGCAGTGGCTATCAGTTCGGATTGTTGTGTTGGTTTTGAACTAATTTTCATCCCAAAATCTATTTTAATTTATATTAGTCACTTCTCCATACGTGATGACTTTTCTCATGAGCCATTTTTTTTAATTTGCAAACATCATTTCATTCTCCCTACAATATATGTACGATGGAACTAAAAAATAAACACGTCCATAAGGAATAAGTATGAACCTCCAGCACACGATTTTGATCGCGACGACCAAATGCACTTACAGTGCAAAGCTTGACACCTCCCTGCTTTGTCTAACCTAAGCAGAAAAGTTCGGCCAAGTCACTCACAAACACAATAACATTCATCACAAGCTGAACGCAACCAGACTTAAGCAGCGGATATCACCATACCTCACTTAAAATCTCTTGGCTGCTGCCGCTGCTTCCTGGCGATAGCTTCCCTTGCGGCTTAAATCTAGTCAAACGAATAAGGAAAATAAAGTCAAGAGAACACAAAGAAACATCCTATAAGCCTCACACAGCCAAAAACACCTAACAATGAAAATTAATCAAAAGAACTCCATATGAATTAGGACGGCATTGTAGACAGCTCCAATTCCGATTTAAGAATCAAATCAAGAAACTACTGAAAGAAGTAGAAGTACGCCAGTAGATTGATGAAAAAGTACCGGAACTCAACGGAATGAGCAGCTCCGGTGCAGGATGATGCAAAGAGAGGAAGCTGAAGAGTAGGGGAATGGTGGAGAGGTAGAGAACGGATCATCTTCGAACTTCAAAGCTGGAATGTGAGTAGATTACTGAGAAGAAACCGGTGATCAAACAGTGATGAAGATGAAGATGATTGAATGTAGTTCGTCAGAAAAATGGGAATTGGGAAGGTTTTTGGAAATCGGAATTTACCGATTTGGAAAGTCGAGCGCGGCAATGAAACCGGATGCTTTGCCATGTCTGCCACGTGAACGGACGGACCGTAAGGATCGCCAACTTGATTTTCCTTCTAAGCTCTCAATACGTGGTCACCTTAGGAATTAGGATTACCTTTGCTTGTCCTTTTTCTTATAAATATCAAATTTTTTTATGGTTCTGGAATCTGGCCTGACTTTATTTAATTCATCAATTGGATCTAAATTTCTAATTTGGAAAAATATTTGTTTGTCATAAATTTTGTCATTTAATTTTAAAAAAGGTTACTTTTTTTTTCTTTTTAGTTTTAAGTTTGGTTTATATTTATTTTCCAATATGCCATAATTTTATATTTAAGATTCCTAATTTTATTTCAATTTCCTTTTTAAATTTCTATATTTACACTTTTAACCTCTATTTTTCAATAAATATTCATTCTTTGTCATTAGTTTTAAGGCTAATGGTTTTAAATAGCAAAACTGATGAAAATATTTTCAAATATAGCAAAATACCACGGCCTATCGGTGATAGATATTGATAGATGCCTATCACTGTCTATCATGGATAGACGGTGACATTTTGCTATATTTGAAAACAATCTTATTGTTAATATTTGTCAATTAACTTAAAAAATTAAAATGTCATTTTTCTCTATAATTTTATGAATTTTATATATAACATATGTCTTATAATTCATGGAACATACATGAGAAAAAATTAATGGTATTTGGGTGTGATTACATCATTTTATCTAAATTTGATGAGATAAGGAGGTTAAGTTAAAATTGATGCAACTTGACAAGTTTAGGAGTAAAAAATGTGTTCTTTCTTTTAGATTTAACTAATAAAAAAACTCACGCAATGCACATAAAATTTTGTAATCTTTATTAAAAATCTAAATGAAACATGATATACATATATACAGGCACACAATAATGTTAGGGATAGGGGATTGAACTTTTAACCTCTTGAAAAGGCAATATCAATTTTAGCATATATAGTTTTTTTTTTAATTACTATAAGCATTGTAACTACTTTTATTTTAATGTTTTCATATTATTGTTTTTTTTTTCAAAATTCTTCTATATAGTACAAAACGGGGAAAAAAACAATTGAAATTTGAATTTCACCTATTCATTAACGGTAAATTTTATTTTATTTCAATGGTTTTTTTTTTACTTTAATTGGTTTTTAAAACTTTTTTACAAAATTTTTTTTAAAAAATCAAGGTTGTTAATGATAAAATTCGGACAAGAAAATTCATTTAATCTTCACGTAGGAGTGATGCTTAAGTCAAATCAATAATCAACAAAGAATTAGAGCAAAGTAGAAGTAGGAATGAAGGGTGATGCTTATGGTCTTCTAGTTATAGAGAGACGGACCTAAGGCTCCTAATCGGAAACAGAATAGGAAATGTTGATTTGGGCCGTCCATGGGAGCTAAGATCGTGGCCCATAGGAAGTGATCCTCCGTGAAGGGAAAAGGGTGGCCTCTCGGCCCAACTTCCTCTCTTCTCTTGGTCTCTTCCTCTCTCGGCCCATTTTTCATGCTCCTCTAGTCCTCACGTGATGGTTTTTATTAACGGATTTACCCTTAGCTATTTGATCTCTTGAGCTCGTGAGTATTGGTCCAAAAATGACTTACCCTCTTTTATTTTGATTGTAATTTGAATTGAACTAATAACAATTAATAATTGAAATTGAGGACAAAATAGACATCTAAAATAATGAAAGGCATTGTAGGAAGGTATGTAAAGATTCTCTTTGGTAACTCTTATATGTACCATAAGTATATATTAGAAAACTGGAAAGATTAAAAACAACTAAAAATTAAAATAAATTAAGGACAAAATGTATTTTTGATTCATGAGAGGTCTTATCTTCACTCTACTGCCTATTCATTTCCCACTCCTTAATGGTTTTACCGTGGTTGGATAATTTTTGGTTTCTATCTTCACTCCATTGTCTATTCATTTCCCATTCAGGGAGAGATATAGAAGCTTCGACGCTTTGACCTCAACCACAAAAATATGCAAAAATAAGATAGAACAAACCTTCAACCTCCAAAAACACCGACCATCCACATTCTATGAAGGACCCAAGTTTCTTATTTTGGTAAAATTACTTTACAAAATAGGAAATAAATTAAATTACAAATTTAAAGAAAGTTTAAATTTAGTCTATATAGTTAAAGTTAAAATATATCTCTGTGATTTAATAAAACTCTCGCGACGGTAGTACTATTTTGTTAAACCTCTAATTGTGAACGTTTATGTTGGTTTCTTTATATGGGTGGTTTTGTAATCAAAGTGTAAAGAGATTATAACACTCTCGAATTGGTCACGGTTTATAAGTTGTATGTAATGAAAAATTATAACTTTTACAACCTTAAAGACTAGATTGACTTTTTTGAAACTACATCACCAAGTGTAATTTAATCTAGAAATTATAAGTTAAAAAGAAAATGAAAGAGAGAGCCCATCACAGCTGATGATAATACGAGAATAGAAATGAAAAAATAATAAATATTAATCAAAATGAAAAATGTGGAATCAAAAATTGTTTCTTTCCAACTGTTTGTCCAGTTCAACGCTACAAGATTGTTGATTCTATACTTTCCAGTTGCAATCATGGTTCATCTAGATAAATCATATGCTCTGATAAGAGGTCAACGGATCAAGAGGTCAAGGGTTCGAGTCCGCTATCCCACTTATTAAACAAAATAAGATAATAATAATTTTGAAGAAGTCGTTATCTGTTAAACTTCGAACTAAATCACCTGTTTAAGAGAACTCTTCAAAGCAGCTGCCATTGAAGAAATTCTCATAAATTAATAAGTCGGTTTAAAAAGCAAGCAACCACCATATGACAATATGATAGCTTTGATCAGTTCAAGATCTATACTAACCAAGGGGAAAAAGAAATTTTAAAATTATGGGTAAAAAATAAACCATTTTGGCAGGCAGCATTTAGAAGCTATCATGAGATAGGAACAAACAGTGGTAACTATATATGCATCCCAGGGCAATATGCCGTGTTGGCTGTTGGGTACGATACGCCAACAAAGTAAACACTAATCATTACCTCGAACCTAATCTCGAACTTTCATTCAGGTTAGTCACCCCAAAGATGAACATATGAAAAGAAAATCAGAATAGAAATAGACAGTGAATATGATCTCACTTGTCAGGCTTGACTTCACTTGCATTACCTTGTCTGTTCTTCTACCCAAGCGAATATCAATGGCTGCAAAGCCTATTTAGTTGCGGCTGCTGCTGAGGCTGCAGCTGCTTCTGCTACTAAGGCAATCGGTTGACGAGCCTGCAGACAAGCACCTATGTCGAAAGGATGTAACTCGGTACCATCAAAAATCATATTCACACCAGGGAGTACTACTTCCTTGCTATCAGCTTCATCCGATTCACCTTTCGTCGAATTAGCAGGAAGGGCTTCTTCAATTGGCCTTGTGGCAGCCTCATACACGGGAGCTAGAGCATAGGATCTGAAAATATCATTCATATTATTAGTGCAAGATATTGTAAAACCATTGCTTTTACAGCTCTACAATCATGACAATCATACCTTGTCAGTGTATACCTAATACTCTTTGTTAGGAACACTTTTGGAGAGTGAACAAAAGGATAGGAATCTAGAAAAGTATATATTAAAAACAATAATAATAATAAACCCTCATAGAAGACAAAAACTAAGCCTGAACAGGAAGGTCAAAGAAGTTGGTGACTTGAATATTAGCAAAATTAGCAGACTCTAAACAAGCAGCTTACAAATCTAAATGAAATCCTGGAGGTGAGATTTCTTAGAAATTGTTGTTAGATGAAGAGAAGGGACAGCATATCCATAAAAGAGATGTCATTACTTGAAACATGTCCATCAAATGCATCAAAATTTGTCTGTTTTTGGAGTTTAAAACTTGGAAAAATCTCTAGTACTACAGAAATACCATATTCTCTTGGTTCACACTAGAAATTTGTCTTCATAAATATTGGTGAACCCTACACTATTTTTAAAAGCATGCTGACATGGCAAACTGAACAGAGGTAATGTGGAAAATTTTCTATACTTCCATAATACTAGAAATTTTCCCTATTCATCGCATTCTATAAACTGTGCAACATAAATAATGGGAAACGAAGACAGACCTAAGAATGGTACCATCAAAACTCAAAACTTCAGTACGGCAGCGATGCCGATTAGCAAGCTTAAGTCTCTGATGTTCATTCCCGGCTCCTGAAATAGGAGATGAAGGATCCACTAGCGGATTCCACCTTCCACTAGCATAGTTCATAAGTTGTCTGGAAAGTTCTTTAGGTTGTTCTTTCTGATATAAAAGTCTAGCGGCTGGACCTGTTGCTTGGTATTCCGCACAAACATCACGTAATCTCTTTCTCAATCCTTGCATGGCTTCATGATGCTTATGCAGTAAATCCGATTGAAGCAATTCAGATGAGGCCACTCTTTTACAAATATTATCACATAACTTGGGACTAAAAAGTGGTATCCCAAATTCTACACTCAATGGTACCCATTCATAGGTCTTTTCATCCGAAGAAAAGTTCTCCAACTCCCTTTCTTTGTAGAGTTTCAACAGCCGAATATAACCAACTGTCCACAGTTCTATCTTGTTTGCTAAAACAATTAACAAGGAGTTCAAGTCGGAAATCTCTTCTTCAGATAGACCCAGATCATTACCTACTTGAGCAATTGAGCCATCAGAATTCTTTAAGGGTAAAGGAACATCGACGGTAATAGCTCTCCCAGTTTTATGAAGATCATATTTACTTAGGGGCTGAACCAATACAGCTGAGTGTTTGAGAAGTGCGTTTAAACAATGTAGAAGTACATTTCCTTTCACAAAATTTCCTTCAAATTTTCCTCCCAGGCCACCAATATTTGAACCGTCCCAAGACCATATTAGAGCTTTCTCACAGCCAGCCAAGGGTGCAGGAAGCATGCGCAAACATTGCCCTTTCATTAGTATAACTGACAGTGGCCCACTGGATACAGTTGAATATAAAACCAATTTCATCCAAGGTGTCATAGATGAATAAGATGGAGGACCAAAATGGATAGGACCTGTTGGTCCAGGAAGAACTGATAAAGGAGGAAGAGGAATCATAGACACAACAACATCATAGTCACGAAGAAACAACCGATTTAATGTTGAAGGAGCAAGAGAAGCCAAGCTTTCACAGCGAAGAATATCAACTTGATATTTCTTTATTCTCTTGAATGACTCTCCTCCAATATCTAGCCCATCAATCTGCATTGATTTGGTATCAAGAACTGGGTCGGATGCTTGACTAAAGGATGTCCCACCATCTAAAGAGGTAGCAGAATTCACATCAGCATCACCAATGTTGGCAGAACCCTCCTCAAGGAGCACTGCAGAACTGCTAGAATCATCAGCACATTTCTGATCTTCATCCGCAGTCAAGGATTCTAACTTTTCAATTGAAGCAGTGTCTGTTATCAAAGATGAAGATTCATTGTTGCCAGAAGCTTCTGCATCTTGTTTATCACAGGTTCCCTCCTCTCCTTTCGCATTAATGGCAACTCCACCTACCAATAAACATTCCAAAACACAACGTAGGCTAAATGCATGGTTTGCAAATTCCTGCAGTTCACCCTCAAATTTTGCTCCTTCTAAGGTAGATAGATCTTTGCAAAGATCAGCTATGCAAGCATGGCCTAGTTTTCCAGCTTCATACAAGGTTACAGCATGGGATTTCAGTCCTGATAGAACAATTAAAAGTAACAATAAGGATTCCAAATGCACAACCTTACATTTTCTCATAAATAAATAAAAAGCTGACATATGTTACAAAGCAGGGCACAAAGATATCATGCAGGCACAATATTTGTCCATATACAAGGACAGCACTTGTTAAGGCACCTAAAGTGGAAGGTGTAGAAGAAGATGGGGAGCAAATTGTAGATCTTGTTTGATTAATTTTCTATTAAATGTCAGATACTTACATCCCCACCTAACTCTTTCTACACCAAGTTTTTGACAAATATTCAATTGAATCTGTTGATAAAGCTGGTAAAGCAAAATATTCGGTAGTTTATGAGATGTCCAGTAAATCAGGACACAGAACTGGAGATTTGAAAAACGAAGTTAATTTCCTCCATCCCTCAAGATTTTCCACCTTGATGGAGGGAATTGAAGGATTGGAACAAATTAAAAACTGCAACATTCACAGAATAAAGAGAACTGAATCAGCTATCAGAAGAAAATATTGGTCTTGGAAGTTGGGGAGACACCAATTAGGAGCATTTGCAATTACATGAAACTAAAGTGGTTTCCATTTTGGATTTGAAATCACCAAAATTACTTCCTATAAAAGCATTTTAATAGACACATTGTCAACACTAACTGAGATCTTCAAGACAACCATAAATGTAGCCCATCCAATTGCAATAGGTTTTTCTTTCTTTTTCTTTCTTTCTTTCTTTTATATAAGAAACATTTCATTGATGAATAAAATTAATCCAAAGAGTACACGGAAGAAATCCCAAAAGATACAGAGGAAGCCCATACAAGAGAGAATCCATCCAAAAAATGCAAATGAAGCAACAATTGCATTAATTAAAACAAAGGCTTATATTCCTGAGGCATTTCATAATGAAGTCTCAGTAAAAAGTCAAAAGGGTTTATCCTATCTCACAAGATAAAGTATCAGTCGCCCTAGCCAGCTTTTCAATTCTCTTTGTAGGATATTTTGTTCTAATTTTCATGGTTGGTTCTTTCATTCGGTAAATTTTGTTTCTTTAGTTTGATCCTAAAGTCGAAGAGGAAAAAGATAATAGATTCTGTACAAATAAAATTATTATTACTGTTATAAAATAGACTGTAAATATTAAATTATTTTTTTCAGATTCAAACTATTGTAAAAATTAAATTATTTATAAAAAAAAACACCACTAAAAAGCTACAAGACAAACCTGGTGAAGCTAAAAGACAGACCTGGTGAAACTGACCCCATCATGAGATATGATGTTATATTAGCATCTACGACAAAAGCAACACGTTGAGCAGAATCTGGTCCCAAACCATCTGTCCCAGAATACCCTTGTTGAGAACCATCACCATCAGAAAACATGTTTGATGAACCTGAAGCAGCTAGGGAACCATCTTCATCAGCAAAAATTGCCCTGGGAGAGTTAGGTATGCTAGTATCTTGAAGAACGGATGCTGGATCAATTACTTTTACTGCCCATCCCAATCTACAAGCAAAAGATGCAGCAGCCTGGAGCTGCAATAAGTCAGCCTGTAATGTCGCTGCCAGTTCAGCCACAGTTGCATTTTCACTTGAAACAACAAAAACTGCATATAATAACCTGAATAATAGACTTCTCTTCATAAGGCCCAGTCAGAGAAATAATACTAAAAGGAAAAGAAACAAGCTGCAGTAGATAATTGCCTTACTCCTCAATCGGGTCTTCGTAGGACTGTTCTCGGTTGGAAACAAACCCTTCAAGCCTTGAAACTGAATCATTAAAAGTATTAGTAACTTCAATTCATCGTCTCTTACATAGAACATGAGTGGTTCCAACCAATAAGACCTAAATGTAACATTTTCTAGTACACAGCAAAAATTTAGATTAACAAAAGTCTACTGGCCAAGTTTAAGACCACAAAACTATTATTGGATTGTCAAACCAGGCCCTTGACACATATATAAAATGATATCATGATACTGCAATAAACATTTTGTAAAGAAGCTCAAACAAACAGCAGTAGTATCCAAAGAATAGTACGGCATTAACATATGGTTGTATGAGATAAACTAGCAAGCAGGAGAGTTGACTTCTCAAATGAATATGAGATACATAGTCCACACACTAATCGGATGGTTTTCAGGTCAGTCCAGAAAAATGTCTGACAGGAAGCATACCAAATTAAAGAAGCCCATCTGTCATCTAGCCCAAAAAATAAACATCTATTCAAAAATCGATTGCTTACCCTTAAAACGGTCATCTGGATAAACAGGAACATCAAAGTAGATCAATCCCCTTCTGAAGAGACCTTTTACAATGTCTGGGTCGAAGAGAATAAATGAATTAGCCTCCTCCTTACAAACTTTGTCAATTGTTGCCATTTCTTCTTCTGAAAGTTTCTACATTTTTAAAAAATAGCAAAAATTCAAATCAAATGACAGGAATAGAAACGATAACCGTTTATGCATTGCTGTCCTTTATTTATTTATTTATTTATTTAATGTTTGTTGCACACTAAGATTCTTTTGAACTTTACCTTAAACTCTTCCAACGTGAAGTTTACAAGACAAACTCCCCACCATGGTTCGATAACGAAATCAATTGGTTGGTTTGGTAAAAGTTCTCTTGCAATTGACTTGTTTAACTTCCACATAATTTTCTGAGTATTCAAAGGAAGAGAGATATTAATGTAGAAACAAGCTCAACGTAGAAGAATGAATGAAAAAGGCTCCACATGTGATGTGAACAAAAACCAATATTTGCAGGAGGAAAAATGACAATACCAGTGTAAATGTACATAATAAATTAAATGAAAATTTATGGCTTTCTGCCCACAGAGGTGCATGTGTAGTGAACATGTACACAAATATACATACTTCAATTGCGCTTTCTGTATTAAAGAAAATTTTCACTAGTTTTTGGCAGTGGTTCAATGTGGTCCCTGGGTTTTATGGATTGTCTCAGCAGTTAAAATCTCCATCAACTTCAGAAACAGTCAAGTTGGCAAACATGGCAATTACAATGCTTTTCTTCTCACTCCTTGTTTTTAATTGAAATAATGAAAAGAAACTAATGCTCAAAAGATGCAAAATTCCACCAACGAAATACAAAGGAAATAAATATAATCCAAATAATACTAAAACCTCTTCAACAAGGAATCAAAATTAGAAACCCAACAAAAAAAATTGAAATAGAGGCCAAGAATGTCATTCTGTGAGTTACATTCACTATCAAACTCCGCAATTTGTAATAGCTTTCATCTCCTCACCAATAGAATTTACCACAAGTAAGGTCAAAAACCTTCATCTCATGCTCCAAACAAACTTCTTTATGGGAAATACAAGATCTCGCAACCCAGTTCAACAGCTTGGTGGTAAAATTAGCAGGTCTATGGACTACTAAACATTTTTTCCCACCTTTTTCGTGTTCTTTTTCTTTTTCTTTTTTCACACCCTATGGACTACAAAACTGTAACTAAATCCACTGTGCAAGTGTAAGTATGGTAGTATGTTGTCTCAAAGAACAAAGGATCTTTTATCCTGGACTTGGAATGCCACATTTACTCGCAATTTCCTTGTGCAAAAGAGAAACTCTCGCAAATGGGAACCTCCAAAGCCCCTTGCTTAACAAGAGCAATCAAAATCATTTTTCTAGTCCAATTCATGTGAACCTCCTCTTACAATGGTCTTTACACAGTACCTAACTTATATGAAAAGTCTAGCAATTTGAAAATTAGGGACCCATTTGTTGAATCCCTAATGTCAAATTCTTAAAAATCCAAATCAATTTGACGCCAATCCAAAGGGAAGGATTAGATTTGAATTACCTTTTGATCGAAGACCAAGAGATAAGGAGAACTTGTTCGTCACTCCAAGTTCAAATACTCCACAAGCAAGATGATCAGACTTACCTAAATGCTCTTGGCATGCAACCCTGACTCAAGAATTGCAAAAGGTTGGTGATGAGGCTCTGTCATCTACAAGAGGATTTTCATTCAGAAAAAAACCCTAGAAACTCAAAACTCAAAAACTAACGTACTGTGTTCCCTTTCCCCCTTACAATCTCTCCTGCTTAACCAAAGGGACTTAAAAGTTCAAATTCTCAATCACTAAAACCCACAAATCAATTCAATTTCAACCCTAAGGTTTGGGTTGGACACGGATTGCCTCAAGATCAAAGACCTTGGGACAAAAAACAAGTTTCTTGACCCAAGATTCGAACACTCCACAATATAGGATGATCAATCTCACTTGAATGTTCTTGAGATGCAACCCAGCACATTAATTGCAAAATTCAAGAAACTCTCCTAGCTAATCTTGGCTCTTGAATGTGTGATTGATTTTGGAGGTATCACAAGGACGTCCAAGTTCATATCACTGATGATTTCCCCTTCCATTTGTACTACTTATAGTCTGATGGTATTTCCTCTATTCTTCTTTTTTAGTGATCCTCACGGATTAGCTTTGAGATGATATCTCGTCACACCTTTCCTTCAATAACAAAAGTTCAGTTTCTTATCAGTAAAAAGTTAAACCCACTCCTTTACTATTTTCCACCAATGGTCTTACCAATATCTGAGGAAATACTGGCTAAACATAATAGGTGTTGCTATGAATCTATAACTATAGACTAGTTTGTTATAAATAGACAATAAGTTTAAGCACGTTTTGATAAGAATAGTGTATCATGTGCCTTAAACAAGTATAATGAATTTACAAACTTGGTCACAACTAGATTTACCATAAATAACATATAAACATAAGTCCAGTACCTTGGATCTACACTTATTCATGATATCAATAAATTCATTCCTGCCAATTCCTGTCAACCGCAACGCATCAGCCGCACTAAAATTTGGGATGCTATCATAAGGATTCTCTGCAAGTAGATAAAAACACACATAAATTATCAAGCCACGGTAATTACCAAAAGGATATAGGATGCTGAAGAAAGTGCGAAGCAGAGAATGGTATATATTCCAACAAAACATTTAAACACCCCTGATTTGATCTAAACATTCATTTTATCAAGTCACAGTAATCATCAAAAGCCACCACTTCCTCGTCTTGCAAGAAAAAGCAAGTCACTACGGAGTGACGGAATAAATTTAGGACCACCATGTATTGTAGGAAAAATACTAATTGGAGGAAAGAGATTTAGGGAAACTCCAGGAACTCAAATTTAGCCAAACACAAATTAATGGCAGAAAATACTTAAAACCCTTCCCAAAATTTTTTCTTAATTTGATACCCGGGTCTCCCATTGCCAAATAGATTATACAATCTGAAGACTAGAAATTCTGCCCTTTTCACCAAATGGATTTGAAGAAGGTAAATCAATAAAAAAAAAAAAAAAAATTCCCTATGGAGGAAGGTTATTCGGGCTAAATATGGAACCACCCCTATGAACTCCAAACTGGTGCTCCACTATTGTTTCTGCTAAAAGTCCATGGAAGGCTATTATGAAGTCCTACAATCTGATACTTGCTCGTGTATGTTTCAAAATTGGGGTTGGTGCTTCTGTTTCTTTCTGGAATGATATCTGGCTTAGAGAGGATACAATGGCTAACAGATTCCCATTATTATGTGCTCTTACTCGTGACAAACATGCTGCTGTCTCACATTTGGGGGTCATTGGTTGACAACTTGAAATTGAGAAGAATCTTGAAAGATGCTGAAATTGTTGAGTCTGCAGCCTTAACAACAAGCTCTCTTCTGTCCATCTCTCTCACAGATAGGATACAAGTTTATGAAAGAGCTCTCTGCTGTGCAACCAACATTGCACCAAATGACTCCAAGGGAGAATGCCATGTATGTCTATCTCCCCCAGTTGGTGCCTTCTTTGCTGTGCAACCAACATTGCCCCAAATGACTCCAAAGGAGAATGCCATGTATGTCTATCTCCCCCAATTGGTGCTTTCTTTGTAAGAATAGCTCGAAAACACAAGGCCACATGCTTCCCTTATGTGTGATTATGTGCTACCTTTTTGGGATATAATTCTTAGTACTTCTGGCTAGTCCACAGTCCTTCCAAGTGATCCCACCGTTATCCTATGTCATACTCTTGGAGGTCACCCTCTAAAAAAGAAAAAGAAAAAGAAATAAAAAAGAGAGAGAGAGCTTCTTTGGATGAATTTCATTAGGGCTTTCTGTTGGAGTGTTTGGCAAGAAATGAACCATCAGATCTTTCAAGATAAGAAGCAACAGTTTCACCCTTTTTTATGATTTAGTTCTTTTGGTGATCCCACCGTTATCCTATGTTCTCTTTTTCATCACTTTAGCTATAATTCTCTCCTTACCAATTGGAAAGGTTCTATGTAACCACTTGGGTTTTGGCATTGCCCCTCTTGTTATTTCATACCATCCAAGGAATTGTTTCTCATCCAAAAATAATAATAATAATAATAAACACAACTCTCCCACTTGTTAGTGATCACTAAGTTCAAAATTCGATATCATTATGCTCAAAGTTGCAACAACCTCTTACAACCTTACAAACTTACAAAATTCAGTAATTTGTACTCTTGAAAAGATATTTGGAACCTTTTGCTCCATGACCACTTGGTTTAATCTATGAACCGCAAATTATATTCTTCAATATATAAATGTCCTGTCAATTATTTGTAGATTCCAATGTTACTTGAATTCATCATGTGCATCATTTACACAACTAATGTAAAAATGGGGAAGGAACATGAAAGCAAATATCTGAAGTCAAAATCACTAATACCATGATGAATTATCACAAACCTCAAAGGTTTTAGCTACTAGATTACAACTTATTTAATTGTCTGATTTATTCCAAAAAACTTCATACAGTACACTTAATTGATTCTTAACTAATAAACTTATAATAGTCTCACAACAAGTAAATGCATGGAATAGGTTGTAATAAGGCTCTTACCATTTTTCATGACCTCAAATATCATATCGCAGTAATATCTAAAAGGTGATATTCTCATTACACGACAAACATACTCCGCAAGGTGATAAGGAAATAGCTGCAAGAAAAAACATCGTTGTTTTAAACACTAATGGTAAAAGAAAATTTAAACAAGGTGGTGCATATGTGTGCGTGCCAATGTAGTATTAAAAGATCCCTTCCCTGCGACTCTCTACCTTTTTGGATCCAGAATTAGAGACTGTCAACTATTTGCGGTTAAGATACATGAGATACTTAGTATTAAAAACAAATGGACCCAAAAGGCTTTTACTGGGTTGACTCCAGTGACAATTGCCACTATGCCCAACCCTTCAGTTAGGGCCCCGACAAACCTGGGTTTTCTTTTACAGCATATATGGTTTTGTATCAGAATAATATGTAAAAACCAGTCTTTCTACAATCCTTGTGCGGCAATACTTCAAGTTGATAGAAGTATAAAACATGGACTATCAAGTTCAAAACATCACAACCATCTCTGAGAACAAAAATTTCAATAGTTGTGCCTTGTAAGACAGCAATTTAGGTAGAAATTTATGCTGCAGTAGAACTCTAGCAATCATCAAAGTGACACTAATTTGATAAATAATTGAAAACTGTTGCTACAACACAGACCGCAAGGTTCCTTCGCAGATACCGCATCATATCTTCATAATATTCACTTTCTTTGCATACTTTGCGAGCAAAACTAGTGTTCCATTGGAGTCTCTTCTTTATACAGTGGTCAATAATCCTGCAAAGAATTAAAATGCATCAGCATGAAAGTGATCCCATTTCATAATTCAGGGGAGCTTGGATTATTAATGCTCATATTTTTTTAGCATTAAAATCTGTCAATTGCAACCGGCCTGCCAACTTTATCAGTGGTTAAGAGACAGGGAAATCATCACTTTATGTTAAACGAGACTTTTTCTTAAAACATAATGTTTGAACTTTGGATGAACGTGTTGTCCTTAAGGGAATATATATGCAAGAAATAAATTGGTTTTGAGAATTACGCCAGGACAAAATTGTTTTGAGTAAATGAAGAATTCTTATTAGACAAAATGGAGTGAGAGAAAATCAGACTCCAATCAGCATAGACCATGAAGTGTAGTTTTTGAATAAAACAATTCCTTACACGAAATTGAAGAAACAAATGGGAGAAATAGACATGCCTCCATATAAAAACTTTAATTCCAAGGGAGCAAGTCTCAATATTTTCAAGTCACTATACAATATAATCTATAACTTTTCTATCTAAGAGATGAATTAAGGACCATTAATATCAAATCAAAAGGTCTTATCAAAGGTTTTTAGGTAATTTCACTAGCAAATAGTTCCTATGCTACCTACCAACTTGAGCAAAGCTCAATTGGTTTAGGCATATGTCCTCAACCAAGAGGTCAAAGGTTCGAATCCCCCCAATCATCCAATCATTTCTTGTTGAGCTCAAAAGTAGTTCCTGCATCACTTGACTATTGGAAAAGTTTTTATGTGCATTGAACTAGGTAAAGAATGGTTAGCTTTTTTCATCTGAACTTTATGCTTGAGAGGAGTCAATAAAAGTCAACCCCTAATATCCTACTTTTACCAAATTGGTGCATCGTTGGATAAACGGGATTAGAATACTCGACCATTTATTCTTAAACTGACATCTTCAAATGGTGGTATCGCTTGCTCTACATTTTTGGCATCCATTGATGTCTACCTGAAACCAGTGTTGAAGCCAATTCTTTGGAGAAATCCATTCAAGGTGAAGACGAAATCCATTTAGATCAATGCATCGAAATCTCTTCTTTGGAAATCGTGGTTGGAAATAAACAGGAAAGGATGTTAACTTTTGGGAGATGGTGACAATCTTGACCTCTAATTCATGTTCTCGATGTAATCATATTTGCCATGATCCTTTCTTGTTGATTGTGTCAACTGTAGTGCTTTTGTGTAAGTACGACTGCCAGATATTATAATTTCTTGCCTTCCCCCATTTGTGTTCTTATATTAATAATAAAAAAGGAATGTTTTACCAAGAGCACAATCGTGAAATATGAGAGAAAAAAACTCAGCATAAAGAAGGCAAAGGGTGTGTTAAATAGCAGGCAAACATAACAAACGTGTCAAATAACAAGATGTTACAACATAATTAACAAAATAAAAACAACCAGTAAAGGAAGTGAGTGTGCTTAACAACATGTAAGTCTCTCTCTTCTGACAAAAACCAAATCAAACATAACAACGATAAAACAGAGTGTTTGACCTAAAGTTCTAGGGTGACACTTTTTCTAATTTATCCATAGTAGAATGATGAAATAGATGACAAAAAAAGATCCTATCATGAAATAATTAACAAAAAAACACCTCCATGGACTGGTAAGAGTGGTAAGATTATAATTACAGAAAAGAGAAGATAATTTGCGCCAAGTAACAGCAAGAGAGAAGTAGATTCTATAAAGTAGCCAGAGATCGGCTTCTTGTCCATGAAGATGCTACCATTACATTCCGACCATAGGTTCCAAAAGAAAGCACAAGCATGGTTTAGCCAGGGTTTTCTTGTCCTTTTTTAATGAGAAAGATGAGATCAATAAGAAATAGAATATCATTCTGATTTATTAATAGTTAAACGACAGCTCGAACTTTGCCCTTCTAGTAAGAATATTTTGGCTAATTATGCCTCCTTACATGCATGTGACACAAATCATTCGTGGTCTTTATATAGGTGTGTGAGTATCTAGGTCAACTTGCATGAATGCACCTTGACTATTCTCATGGGACAATCATTTAACCTTATTATATTTGGTTATCGAGAAAATTCGTAAAATATTGAATCCTAGATAGGTGGTTACCATAACTTGAACTTGTTCTCTTTAAGCCCTTTGGAATACGTACACCCATGTCCTTATTGACCTCCATGATTGGTTACTAGTGTACTTGAACTCTACCTTCCCAAAAAGGTGCAAAATATATATATTCGTAGGATAAGAGTGAAATGCAAAAATTACATGTGAGCAAATTCCTCAATTGTCAGACAGATTAGATAGTTTACACCTCTTGGTTTCCTGAAACAGGGGACGTACGTAAATCTAGTAAATAATTGCCAACTGCGTTATCTTATCGGAAAAGTCAAACTAAAACCTAAAGACAGTCGACACATGTTTCTAACCTTCTATGCCACTCTTCTTTGGATGATAATGTTGCTTGCAGCCGTTTTGGGAGACTCTCCCAAGCACATTCTTCCTTGATTGCTTTCAATAACAACTGTTCCTCGAGAGTTGCTGGAATGTGCTGCATTTTCCACAAACCTCAATGCTACTCCCTGTAACTAAATATTGAGCTGCGAACACGTATAACTGCAAAAAGAAGACAAAAATTAATTATCCATGCATATGTCATCGGGGACTCTTTTGAGGATGCTGATACATCTGAAAACCATTCAGTAAACAGAACTGAGTAATTTCATGTTCAAATTTCGACCAAAATGAAACGGAATTAACGTTATAAGCATCAAAAGAACAGTCAACTGTGAAAAGCTCCGCGTGCAGCAGCTCCTGGATTGAATAAATCGAACGGTGATAGAACAGAGATGAATAATTCCAACCTTTGGTCGGCAGTCGGTGTCTCGGCCCCTAAGATTCCGATCAAGCAGGCCGGTTTAGTAGATCGTCAATGCAAGTTATGAGCATGCTCTGTACGATCGGATTGAACTTGAAATAGTCGAAAGATTTGTAGATCTTCCGTTTTGCAGTAAGTAAATGAGGTGGGAGCTTGAAATTGGGATTGAGATTGAGAGTTGAAGAGTTCAATTCCGATGGCGCTTGACAGCTTGCGCCGATACCCCGATGAGCGTTTGTCCTTCGGATTGTTTGTTCGGATTTGGATATTTTATGACCCGAGATATTCGACATGTTCTATTCTTTTGAAGATGGATCGTGGATGAATAATTGTGTTGTCCAGTCAAGTTGTCAACCCTCGTTAAATTAAATCAAGCCGTAAATCACAACTTTTAAGTTTAAAATATCGTTTTAATAAGGCTTGTTTTTACTATATTTAAAAATAACTCTTATTTTTTTTTTTTTTATATCTTTGTAGGATCCAACTATGTGAGATTAGTCAAAATGGGTGCAAATTAATCCTCACACTCACGGATATTAAAAAAAAACTAAAGGAGTACTTGAGTTGATGAGATGAGATGAGTTATGAACTCTAACCCATTGTTTGGGAGGCCAACTTTATATGTCGCCGACATTTTATACTAGGTCCACTAACAGTGCATTCAGCCCTCATCACCACCAATGTCTCGTTGCTCAACTCCGGCAACCACCACCGACGGTCAACTTCAGCGACTACCTCTAACACCAAATCCGGCAACCACTTCTGACGCCCGACGCCGACAACCATCTTTGAGGGCCAACTTCCAGCAACCACCTCCAATAACCAAATCCGAGAACCACATCTGATGCCCAACTCCAGCAACCACCGTCGCAGCCAACTCCAACAACATTCAACCACCGCTATTGATAGCCAACTCCGGCAAACTCTAATGGTGGCCACTCACCAACTCCAACAATCATTATTTTAAATTAGACTACTACAAATTTGGGCTATGTTGACACATAAGTTTTTTGTTTTCTTGATGTTCGTGACATAAAATCGTCAATAAAACCTTAATTTAAAGCTTAAAATAATTATTATTTAAACATATATATAAAATATTAATAAATGTTTATATTTAAGTTGACGCTCAAAATTGTCAATAAAAACACATTTGTTAACACAAAACTACATAAATTCCTTCAAAATGTTGAATTTTATGTTTTTTAATTAACTAATAGTATTTTATAGTCATTCTTTATAGTAATTTAACATTAATAAAATCACTTTTATCATGTAAGAAATCAAACAAACTTGTATGTAAAAACACTTTTGAGAAAAATTGTCAGATGCATGAGTTTTTTTTTTAAAAAAAAAAGTTTTTATCAAAAGTGTTAAAATAAAAATAACTTAACTAAAAACGTCGCATGCACAAATTTGTAAAATGATTGCTTAAATAAAAAAAAAAAAAACGAATTGAACGATCCAAGAGTAAATCTTAAACTTCATGTTCCAAAACTCCCAACAATACATATGTGCTTAAAAAACGATAAAATAAAGTGGAATTTATAGTTTATTAAATATATATGTGTATATGTATGTATGTATATATGTTGAATTATTGAACTAAACAAATTTGAAACAAAAATAATCATCATAAAAACATATTATTTATGTTTTTTTTTAAAAAAAAAAAGATGCACTAAATACTCCTGACATATAAACTTTGCACTCTAAACACCAAAACACATACATATGACCTCTACATACGTATAAACTCCACAAACATATAAACTCAAGTGAGTATGTCAAACAACCCTAAAGGTTATTTTTAAACATAGCAAAATGAGTCATTATAAATACAACAAAATGTCATTATCAGTAATAGACTACTATTGTATATTACTATATATATCAATGATAGACACTAATAAATGTTTATTTGTATCTGTCACTATTGATCATTGATAGGCACTAATATTTTACTATATTTGAAAACATTTATAACAGTTTTGTCATTTAAAACAGTTACTCTTTTAATAATATTGTACCTTTGTGTTTTGATTTATGATTTTATTTAAGTTCGTATTTTTTTTCAAGTATCGTTTTGGATACTTTTTAATAAATCTTAAAATTAGTTTATTTGTTTTCAATACAACTTAAATTCTGTCATTTAAAATTAGTTTTTTTTTATCGAAACTATTTAAATAAGAATAACACTAATCTTCATGCACTAGAAGACTGATATAAATATGTTTTCACAATGAGCTAGTTGTATTGAGCAATTCTAAGACTTATTGCATGTATAAATACTATAATTTGAAATTTGAAATTACAACGACCAAATTAAAATAAAAGTTAAAGTATAAAATCACCGTTCTATTTTAACATAAACAAAAACAACAACTTTAGTCCCTTTACTGTTTATTTTATAATGCAATTTTTTTACTGTTGATTTTTTTTTTCTATACAAAAATATTTAAATCTACAACCATATTTCAAAAACAAAATACAAGTTTTTGGAAGTTCCTTTTTCAATTTAAATCGTTGTCGAAATAAGACCAATGTTATGTTATTTAGTCTTGTATATTTCTCGACTTTATAAAATGTTTGTTATGGATTTTATGGATTATTTATTTTGTAATAGTCCCATTAGCTTTAAAATTGTTAATATATTTTCAAACTTTCAATGTTATATGAATAGATCTAGTGTACATCACGCATTTTTTACAAGTTGCGTATTTGTAATGCGCATAATTTAAACATCAAAGTTATATTAGATTCCAAATTCATTTATGTATTAGATATGTTCGTGAGTCTAAAAAACACCAAATACAATGATGACTTGTTTGTTAACAAATTTACTATTCAACAAGATATCACATTAGCAAACTTAAGGGACTTCATAGACACAAAAATAAAAATATTTGAGATATGTTGAATACTTTTTAAAATATGCGACATGTTTTGAAAGTTTGTGTAATTAAAGTTTATAGTTTAACTTGAATTGTGTGTGTAATTGTAGCATTTACTGCCATGACGAGTGTATAGTCTAATTGACATAGTACTTGTTCCCATCCCATATATTGTCAAAGGAAAAAAAACAATATTTACCATTACTGAGTTTGAGCGCAAATAGATGTAGAACTTGATGTGACATGAAGGATATAAAATTATATCGCTCAACTACGAACACCAACTCAGCTATTGTATGTCCAATGTGTTAAAACAATGTAAACCTATCTAAACAATTAATAAATGCACGTGTTTTTTCTATAAGATGGGATTGTAGCCTTGTTTTCCCATGTGTGTGATGTAATATATAAAGTATGTATAACACTCATTTGATGTTGAATACGATAGTGAAGATGTATTTAGAATATAACTATTGTTGATAGGGAAGAAAGAGTTTAACTAAATTAGCATCAAATATGTGAACGTGTGAGAGATACGTAGATATGGTACAAATTATTGACTCTCAAATGGTGATAGTTCAATATCTACCTTGTAATTATTGAACTAAAAGGAGAAGAAAAATATATTGCATACACAACCCATTATATTAAAAAAAGAATAAAAAAATACAGGTGCCTAGTTCAAAGAATATGAGTGGAGGACTTGAGATCAAACCTTAGAACCACATAAACATATACTGCCCATTAAGTTATATTCAAGTATTTTAGTTATTTATCTTTTGTAAAAACAATTGATTTTGTTGATAAATAGTGAATCATTATAATGACAAACAAAAAATGTCCAAAAAAACATCACTAGAAAAATAACAACGAAATCTAATGTTACATGGAAAACAATTCCAAACAGTCTTTCAAGATAAGCTATGCTCTAGTTGGTTAAAAATTGACATTATATTTTGTTATGTTTATTGGTGTGCAATTATATTTTGTCAAATTATTTAATTAGTTTAATGATGTTATGTTCATCTCTTAAACAATATATATATATATATATATATATTGTTAGAAACAAATTAACATGAATGACATGGACGATGTACTAGTGCGCCAAATCTACAAATTTTAAGTTTTTGGACTAAGTCAAATATCTAGAAAGTTGAAATAAACATGTTCTTCAAATCAACAGTGTGAGTTTGTCAATAGGACACTTGGTTATAGAGTTTTAGCCTAAGAAGCACAAACACTTTAGTTTGCATAGTGTATCTGTGTTTGAACTATGTAAGACACTTGGATACTTCGACACTTGTTGGTACAAAAAACGCATTACACATTCACATAACACTTGTTGTGTAGACTAAATTGTGACAATAATAATAGAGTCTGAGTGTGAGATACATCAAACTACTATTATTAAACATGTAAATGTATCAATTCATTTACTTTATTTTCTTCATGGTATAAAAAGGATATATATATATATATATATATATATATATATTTATTTATTTATTTTAAGACATGTATATTTCAATAAACGTATTATTGTCATGTTTGTGTTCTAAATTTTTTAAAAAATGATCGTATTACCATGTAAGCATTGTATCATACACGTGTTTTGAGTATGCATCTATGTTTCTTAAGACATCCAACTTGCCAAAAAGAACTTGTATAGGTGCTTTGTTTTCTACATGATTGGTGGACATATTTTGAGCACGAGTAGCATGACTATATGTGGTTGAAAATTATCTTCTAAATTAAAGTATGAAAAACAAAAAAGGAATATTTTTAACTTTATAATAAAGAGTCACACTAAATTTGTATTATAACTACAAGCTCTGCTATATAAATGACTTTACTCTAACCAATAAATTTAGAAAAATATTACATATATATATTTATAAGAAATGAAGAGACCAAAATAACATAGAAGTCCACTAGAACCATACCCAACTTAAACCCAATGTAGTAGTAATAATAAAAAGAATCAAAGACAAAAATTGTAATTTGTCGATATATATTTTATTTATTTATTTATTTTAAACCTAAACCTAAATCAAAAATCAAACAAGACAAGTGCGCGCGCACGTTACCGAATAGCCAAGCTGCAATACGCGCGAACAGAAACCGAGGACGAGGCGCAGCCGGCGGCGCCTCAATCCGCCTTAGGGTTTTCTACCTGCCATCTCCATTCACATTGATACTAGGGCTAGGGCACCCTCAGAATTCGTTAATCGGCTTCAATCGTAGCTCCATTCTAAGGCATTAACCTCCATTTTGCATTCTTCTCTGAGCAAGAACAGAGAGAAAGCTGGTACGGTTGCTTTTATGTTTGCCGACCGTATATTCTCTATCGAGCTATATATCGCGTATACCAGGTTTTAATTTTATTCGCGTGGCAATATCGGCCATATACATAGGCTTGTGATGTGATGGTATTGCTCAATGTAAAGGCTGCTAATTGACACACATCTTTAGTAAAACAAAATTATCAACCCAATATCGAGACCATAGTTATTCATGGAGTTTTCAGTTGGTTATTTATTTGTTTATTAAATGCAGTATTAACCGGGAACAGCTTCGGCATCTGGGGAAGTTGAGAAGTTGAAATATTGGTTTAATGGCGCTCCGTTTTGAGGTATTTATTTCGTTTTGCACAACTGTTGTTAACTTATTAATTCATGTCGATTTTTAATGTGGGGTGGGGCTCAGAATCTTGGGTTATAATGACTTTTCTATACATTAGTATTCCATCAATTTCGAGTAGTGATTTGGGCACTTATTTGTTAAGTTTGGGGTTCGTGTTTGTTTCATTAATGTTTCTCATAAAAAATAATTTTATCATGCCAAAATATTCCACCCTTCGCACGATATTTCCTAATTAAGAGAAGATCGAGCTAACTGGGTGTTTTTTTAAGATTTAAGTTGTTGTTCTCATTAAATTGAACACGAGCAATGAAATTATTAATTGACTTTCTTTTATATAGATATTTTTGTGATTTTCCTAAGACTACTTCCGTGAGTGTTTTTTCTGATGTATTAGATATTAGATGTTTGTTTAATACAATTTGAGCGTTTGCCTTCTGATGTTGGATATGGGCGTCTTTATCTGTTGACTAATCTGCAGTTAAAGTATTGTTGTGGCTTGCTTCAAGCTTTCTTTGATTGAATTTAGAATGTTCCATTAGTAAATTGTTGAAATCTCATTGTTTGATTTTTAACTATTTCTATTTTTGTTTTGAAAATAGTATTAAATATTTTAGTTGGATATGAAAGTTTAATATTCTAGGAAGTTAGCCAAAGTGAGCATAGCTCAATTGGCATAAATATGTGGTAGTGATCTTTGGTTTGAATCTCCCCACCTTCATTTTTACTTGAAGGAAAAATAAAAAGAAAGTAAATTAACTTGTGGTTGAAATGAGTTTTGTCTTCTTATTTATTTGTAAGGAATAATTGGGTTTGATGTGCCATTAGGGAAAGAAGTCCTGTCCTTCACATCACACTTGCATTCCAATCTGACGTAGTACACTGGAGTGGTACCTCAGCGGCTCTACCCTGCCCTATATTAACAAATTATAGGGGATGTTTTTGGGTGTTTGATTCATGGTCTTTATAAGCATGGGTTTGTTAAACATAGATGTTAAGTTGTTTGAAGGAATTAGTTAGAGGTTTATGTAACTTATGTCTAGTATTAGTAAATGAAGTGGCTGTAAGAAGAATTATGTCTCAGCCGCACAAGTCTAACAATATGATCTCATATTTTGGTGCTCTGATGTGTTTTGCTTCTGATCACTTAGTTGTTTATTGGGGGTTAAAGCATTGCATCCGTTTAGGAATAATAGGCATGCATTTCTCTCTCATTAAAGAACCATGTCAGACAAAATATGGATCCATGGCTGAATAATACTTGACAGATGATTCTATGCTAACACAAGGTCTTTATTTTTCCCCCTGCTTGTTCCTTTAGATTATGGGAAGATTTAATCGTGCTCGTGCTGCACGACTCACTCTCCCCCACTTTATTTGCCAAACACCTCTATTTATGCCAGTGGGAACACAAGGTATGATTTTCAATGCCAATCCAATCTCACATATGCATCCCTTGTGGAAAACATATAAATTATGATCTCTACCATTTTTAAATTGCATGCAGTTGTATTTGAAACTAAGTCTATCTGGCTATAGGGACAATTAAAGGGTTGACAACTCAGCAGCTTGAAGAGATTGGTTGCCAAATTATACTTGGAAATACATATCATTTAGCACTTCGTCCCACTTCCGAGCTTATTGATGAATTGGGAGGTCTCCACAAGTTTATGAACTGGCCCAGAGCAATGCTTACTGATTCTGGCGGGTTTCAAATGGTTGTTTATCTATGTTGATTCATCTTCACCATTTCTGATTTGTTTATTTTCTTACTTTTGCGACTTCTTTTCATTGTTGCTTCTGTATGGAAGGATTCTTTCATTTTTCCTCAATGAAAGGTTGGGTTTTCATTAAAAATTTTTTGGAAGGATTGAAAATTAGCTTTCTTGATAACATCTGTTAGCTTTCTTTTTTATGTGAATTTGTCCTCTCAAAAAATGAAAGAATCCTTCCAACCTTTCTTGATAGTATATTATTTGATTAAGTTTGAGAGGACAAATTAGCTTTCTTTATACCATTTTTATTAGCTTTCTTGATGGTATCTCTTCTTAACAAAGGTTATATTCTGCTCAATCTTCATTAGGTTTCATTGTTACATTTAGCTGATATCACCGAAAAAGGTGTAACATTTCAGGTACTTTCTCATTGTCTAGTTATCATTATTGTTATTATCAGCCAGAAGTAAACATTGAGAATTTTATTTCTTCTTTAGGAAATAAAAACAAAATTATCAGCCAGAAGATAGCCAAAAACTGAAATATTTTACGTTATTCATGCATATGAAGGCTTTTCAGTCGTCTTTAGCATTATCTTCTAGCTGATAATTTTGTAGATTTATAGAAGAATGCTTTAATTCTTTAATCATTTTTTTATTTAAATTTTTAATATTTTTAGAAAGATAACCAATGCAAGTTTTCTTTCTTCAGTCTCCAGTTGATGGGAAGCCAATGCTTTTGACTCCTGAGGAATCAATTCAAATTCAAGTAGGTTAAGAAATGTGTTGATGACAAATAAAATAAGTACCCGGCAACGGCGCCAAAAACTTGTTGCTACGTTTATCTATTATTATTAAGCTTCCTATGCGTTTAACATACTATGCGTTGAACATGCTCATTGTTATGCGTTTATGATCTGTCAAGTTTTCCTATTCTTAACCCAAGTACAAGCAAAGAAATAGGTTTACTCGGTGAGTCCGAGATCGAACACAGGGACTATGCTGATTCTATAATTCATTGGATTATTAGAGTTGGAATGGTAACCAAAAATAGTTGAGAAGGATGCGTCTAACTAAAGAAAACGATAACATGTACACTAGATTAAAATCTGGTAAATGGTAAGGTACGCGACACAGCAAAGTCAGCTAAATGGATTAAATGAATGGATAAAAACGGGGTTCGGGTTGGTTAACAATCAGAAACGCATGGTGATAGTCTATTCATACTTGCGACTCTGTTTTCGGTTGTCAGTTGCTATGTGTTATATGTCTATACTGCATAGAAGAGTGTTAAGTACTAAGGTTATTCCTATAGATAGGTAACATTTCTTGGCCTTGTCAATTGAGTTCCACAATCGCTTACCCGCTCGAGTAGTCTGATTATTACTACTTATATCGATTAGCTAGATAGACATAAGTATCAGATTAAGCTTACAATTAACAAGATGTAATAGTTACACTATGGTTCTTATTTAGGTGCTAACGCAACCCATGACCCTTAAAAGATTAGCTACTCATGAGTTTAAAGTAATAGCGGAAAGTGTAGAGAAATGGATAGACATGAAAGAATTGTAGATAATCTACAATTCAATTTTAGACAGCTCAATGTCTTGACACAAATCTAAAAAATCAAAGCTAAAAAAAGACGTCAATGTTTTGAGTCGCTGGGAGGTTCTGTTGTTAAGTGGTCAAGCGGAGGGAAGACTCTCCTCTCTCGAGCTATTTGTCTCCGGTTGTCTTCTGGAGAGAACTCTGCTGTCACTTAGGAATTTTTTCAAGAATCAACAACCCTTTTTCAGTTAGCAGGTCTGCCCTTTTATAGAGACTGCGTTCGTAATCAGTGGCAAATCTGCGTGATTGGAGGAAATTGATGTCGTGCGTCTATCTCGCCTAATTGCGTAATTCTCGGTTTAATTTAGATCCACCACTTTAGCCACAGATCATGCATGTCAATTTTTCAACAATCTCTTAAGATTCTACTCTAATTTTTCCACTGCCTTGCGTTTCTGGTCATTATGCATCCGTGGCGAATTTAGGTTCATGCGTTCATACATGTCGACGCATCCATGAGCAGATGTTAACGTGTCACAGGTTACCAACGCACAGTCCTGCGTTAAGAATCTACAGGTTGCTTGCGTTCCTGTGTTAACCTGCGTTTTAGGCTCAAAAATCTGTAAAATAATTATCTTCATCAATTTACAAAAGTAGAAGCATAGGAAGATTTATCAATAGAATTTAGCACAAACTACCGCATAATTCTCTATTTAATCTCTATTATCTAAGAGAAATGCTGTAGTAACTTGTATTTCTACAAGTTATCAAAATGGTTGCTTGATGTTGACTTGGTGATATTATTCTCATTCGTTTTACTCAAATCACCACAAAAAGATATTGGTAAGAAATGGAAAACCTTTCATTCCAAAAGACCAACGAGAACATCTTAATGGGCCACATTGGGGAGATGCGACTATAAATATAAGAACGGTCCATCCTCATACAATACCAGAAGGGAGCTATAAATATAGACCACATCATGTATATGTGACTTACAAACTAAGTTTTGAGATGATGTACATTGTACCTTCATGGTAATACATATATATATATATTCTCTTCTGTCGTGAATTTTGAGAATTTTAGGAAGTTATTACTACGAAGATCTTTAACATCCTGCACCAGTCACATTCATTTTATTATGACATTCACTGGTGTACAGTCGAATATTGATCCCACCACATAAAGATCTGGCATGAGTTTTTTAGAAACTGGAATGCACTGAATGCACTCTATTTTTTCCCCTTGTGTTTCTTCATTTTAATGCTTTATTTCCCCTCAATTTTGCACAGAACAGAATAGGAGCAGATATTATTATGGCTCTTGATGATGTAGTAAAAACAACCATTACAGGTCCAAGAATTGAGGAGGCCATGTACCGCACTCTTCGTTGGATAGACAGATGTATAGCAGGTAAAATTTTGTAGCACTTGCATGAATATAGAGATTCAATTTTAAAAAGGGTTTCAAGCACTTGCATAAACATGAACTATAAATATCCATAAATTTTCAAGCTCTGAATAGTGACCACAAATATTTTATTTCTGTGTTGAGTGTTGATGTTCAATAATTTGCTGAACTAGTGCTGCCACTGGTGCATCAGAATTTACTGGACTTGTTGAGTTAACCTACTTTGATATTCTAAGTTAATGTAATTTGTAATTTTTTTTTTTTTAATTTCAATGTAGCATTATTCACTCATATGTTCAAATGTTGCCTTTTCCCTGTTCTTAGATCACCTATCTTTATAATTTGAGACTTATTATTTCTTTGTTCACCTGCTGCTGCATACTTGATGGTTGTTCCATAAATTAAATTTAGACCAATCATATGAATAGTGTCATAATATGTCATTTAAATTCCTTTTACTTCAGCAATTAAGAATTGTTTTGCTGAGATACTTTTTATATTCAGCACACAAGAGACCTCATGAGCAGAATTTATTTGGTATTGTGCAAGGTGGTTTGGATCCAGTCCTAAGGTATAACTTTAAATCAACTGTCTCAGTTAATTGTTTCACAACAAGTTGTAGGATCTGGTCCTTCCGTCCACTCCCAGAACTTTTCCTTGCATGATCTATTTTTTTTTCCTGATGGCAGGGACATATGCGTTAGAGGCTTGGTTGACCGAAATTTACCAGGGCAAGTTTACACCACTTTAAATGCATGATTTCTTTAACCCTATTTTGGACATTGTAGGATGCATAAAACCTAAGTAGCTTATGGGAGGTTGTTAAGAATGTGGATTTCTAACTTTCTTGAAAATTTTTAGTACGAAATAAACTTTATTTGAGCTTAACAAAGTACATCGCTTACTTGATGTAAATTCATTTCTTATCTTTGAAGATAAGAATGAAATCATCGTATCTTTGAAGATGGAGAAACAACATCCGTTCATTTTTTTTCTCACCTATTCTATACATCACTTACTTTAAATTCACTTTTATTTATTTTTTATTTATTATTATTTTTTTTTTGTGATTTGTGATTACAACATTACATCCCTTATCTCACAATGGAATAGCATCATGTAACCCCACGGCACTATTTGTGCTTTTGTAATTTCATATTATCAATAAAATTATGATTGGATGTTTCTCATAAAAAACAAAATGCAAAGGAATAAGTGGATGAAGCATCTCAAAGGAGAACAAAAACAAGGCAGAAAAAGAACCTCAGATGCTATAAGTAGAAACTTCATAGGATTACGATCCATTGCAGATTCTCTTTTCAAGCAACTTACTTCTATTTTCTTCATCTGCCCCAATGCTAGAGAACCCAGCATTTGGACTTCTGCATTGGTGTCCTACTTAACTTTGTTTAGAATTGAGCTTCCAAAACATGACCTTTCCTTCAGTGTGAACTCAAAACCACGATAACCAAGGAGACTGAACTAATAGTGAATGACTCATTTTCTGCATTAAAACTACTAGGAACAGGATCCGTCTAATATCTCCATTTTCACCAGATAGATAGAGCAAGAGAGAATGCACCGCCCATCTTACCAGAGTCGAAAATTCTCTTGTTTTTGCCATTTGATGCAATAGTTAGCCTCTGGGATTTTGATTCTCCTTTCATCTTGCTTTGCTTATTTACTAACTGAGGAAACTCTCTTGTTTCATTCATCTGCAAAAAAGTGTCTTCTTGTGAGGTGCACCTTATTTCTCTTCATTGATCTATCAGCGTTGAATATCATTCCTGTCTCTCTTATGCACATTGTCTGTTTTTAGTTGTGCGTCTCAATAGTGGAGGTACTGAAACAGCCTGTTTCATTCTGCAGGTATGCGATTGGCGGTCTGGCCGGTGGTGAAGATAAAGATTCATTTTGGCGTGTTGTTGCCCAATGCACTGCTTCACTGCCTGAGGACAAACCTAGATATGTTATGGTAATAATTTTTATACTGCTTTAATTCTTCATGCTATCCTTTTTCTTTATTTTTATTTGATTTATTTGATCTTGTCAGGGTGTTGGTTATCCACTGGACATTGTCGTATGTAGTGCTTTAGGTGCCGACATGTATGACTGTGTTTATCCAACCCGTACTGCTCGTTTTGGCACAGCACTCATACCTGAGGTAAATATACTCTGAGCTTTTGAATTTAAGAGTTATTTTTTTCCCCCTCTTGGGTTTGGGGGGAGGGACTACCTGGGTCAATTTAGAATAAAACTAGATAAAAGGTTTAAATTAAAAAAAAAAAGAAGAAATAATAAAATAAAAAAGTCATTCGAACTAGATCTCTTGTATTGGTACAAAATACCAACAATTTACTTTAAGAGAAATCTGTCCATTGGCATGGCATATACAATCACCATTATCAAGAAATGGTTACGCGATGAATTTTTCTTGGTGCGATGCTTACTAGTACCTCCTCCAGTATTATAAGTTCTTGAACTATTATCATATTGAAGGAAAGCTGTATCTCTAATTCTGTTTTGCATGTTATTTAGGTCTAATTTTGTGCATGCTTATGGGTATTGCGCAATTATCGTTATCTTTAAGATGATTTATTTGTTGACTTGTGAGTTGCTGGGATTGAGGAAATGAGGGACAGCCTTTTTTTTCTCTCAGTTACAGTTTTGCTTAATTAGTCACCCCTTGAAACTTAATCCGTTAGTGATACTCACCGCAGGGAGTTCTAAAACTAAAACACCAAGCGATGGCTGATGATACTCGTCCCATTGATCCTACATGTGATTGCATGGTATACTTTACAGTTTTGGCTTCTTGGTAATTGGTTATTTGTAGTTTAAGGAGACATATTATGCATCTGCTTCATCATTTACGATTTTAGGTCTGCAGGAACTATACTAGGGCCTACATCCATTGTCTTGTTACAAAAGATGCTATGGGTTCTCAGCTACTCTCATTTCACAATTTGTATTACATGATGAAGGTATGGGCCATTATCTTGCCTACAATACATTTCCTCTTTTTGTTTCTTTTATAGAACTAACTATGGGAAGTGTTGGAAATTCACAGCTTAGCAGAGATCTACATTCTTCAATTGTTCAGGGGCAATTCCCAGAGTAAGTTTTCCATTTTGTACCATCCAATGGCTAAGTGTCATTTACCCTCCTATTTGTGCTTCAGCAACTCCTACTTCAAGACCTCCATAGAGGAGACTCCCTCTTATTTTGTAATTTCATGCCATCTATGGAATTGTTTCTTTTAAGAAAAAAGAAGAAAAAAAACTTTCTTTGGAATATATATTTTTAAAGAATAAACAACAAAAATATCTATCGTACTTTCCTTCAAAAAGAAGGAAAAATATTTCCACGAAGATTTTAAAATAAGCCACAGAAAAGCTAATTATGCAGGACATGGTTTGTAATTGCTTCTAATAGTAGCCTGTTATAGCCTAACACGTCTTCTCAAACTTTTGCAGGTTCGTTCGCAAGTTCTTGCTGAGAATGGTATTGGTTCTTTTTTTGGAAATAGTCCTCTCTCTCACACCCACGCATACCCACACACCCGAATCTTATTTAAGTGCTTAGTCCACAACCTGTGTCAGTATCTTGAGTATTTTAAAGATATGACATCAGAGATTTTCGTAACTTGAAAAGGAAAAGGAGAGTGATGAAAAACAATAGCCGTTCCAATGGACTGAATTCTGCTTCTTAACTTTTTGGTTCAGTTTGTTGCGTACTACTTATTTTGTCATGACCTCAACTCAACAACCACCACCTTGTATATGTATCCTAATATACAGCTTCTTTGTTGTCTTATAGTTCCCTCAGGGCGATGTCCCGCAATGGGTCTGCAATGCTATGGAGGTTGCCGGTATTGACATCTCCTCCTGTTGTGCTCCTTTGTCTTCATCCGTGGATTAAAACCAAACCATCAAACCTGAAAATTGGTCAGGTAGGCTTTATAAGGTTATCACTAATAGAATCAAAAAAATTTTGCACGAGTTCCAAAATGCAGCATAAATTTTGTAGGCCAAGTATGTTGCTTCATCAATTAATACCTCATATTCGCCGTTTACTTTTGTTTCACACGAGCTATTGTAAAATTCTTCCATACAGTAGCAACTATAAGTTATTAATCCGCATTTATTTAAATAAACTAGTGTTAATCCTTGATAACCCTTATCTAATTCATACAAGCAGGAGTTTCTGTCAATCGCTTTCTACCATTAATGCTTGATTTGTAGTTTATCTTTGATGGGATTTGGTCATTGACTACAGAGAACCTGACCTAGCCTATTATGTCTTATTAGAAATAGACGTGTACCTAAAATCTTTTCTTTTTTGACGTAATGCATTAGCAAAAGGGGCTTAGATTCCCATTCTATGAGAAATATCTTTGTCCTCCATGGATTTGAATAATTTGATCATGCATGGTATTTCATTTAGTGGTGGATTTATTATTAGTCTAAGGGAATTGCGGCTGGTTTGGATGGCATGACTGTTTTTTTCTTTTTGTATATGCTGTGTACTGTATCTATTCAATCCCACAAACCTTCCCTTCTGATATGACTAATCCCTAAACTCATGCGCATCCATATCAATGTAAGTTTATTTGTAAAATCCCTGTTCTGGCTTCTGATATTTCCTTTGATGCCACTTGAAAATGTAGGGGTAGAACGAAGTATATATATAAGGTGCAATTGCTCTCTTATATGCTATTTTTGCTGGCTGTTTCATTATGCCATTGTCTCGATCCTTTTACCCTTAAGCCTCGTTTGGTAATTATTTGATTATTTATTTTTTGTTTTTAAAAAATTAAGCTCATAACAATTCCTACCACCTTTAAATTTCTTGTTATTTATTTTTTACACTAATGTTTTTTTTTTATAAAAAAAATAGCTTTTGTTTTTGGAATTTAGCTAATAATTCAAGTTTTTTTTTTCTAAAAAAATATGCAAAATATTGTAAGAAATTGAGGGAAAATAATTCTAATTATCAAAATTTGAAAACAAAAAACCAAGTGATTATTAAATGGTCCTTAGTTATTAGATTCAAGTAAAATTGCAAGGTTATGTTAAATCTTAAGCTGATAAATACTACTACATATAAGTTTTTATGTTTTGTGATTCATTTTTACTAATGTTTTTTCTTTTAATAAAAAAAAATCAAGTTATATTTTAAAAACTAAAAAAAATATGCATCTTTCTAACACTTATTTTAATTTTTAGAATTTGGTTAGGAATTTAAGTTTGGAAAAGTGTTGTTATTATTATTATTATTATTTTGATAATATGTGGGGTAGGAGAATTGCTTTGAATTTAATAGTACAAACACTATGGCAATAGCTCGTTTTAGCAATAAAAAAGTTAAAATATGTCTAATAACTTGACATATAAAAAGTTTTTTTTTTTTTATCAACTTAATTGATTTATTAAACAAAAAAATTGAAAGTTTAGAATGTTATTAAGCATAAAATTCAAATTCATATCTAACATATAAAATAATTCTTGAAATTTTTTAATACGTTAGAATCTATTAAACATAAAATTGTAAGTGAAAATTAAATAAATATAAATCTGAAGATTCTTAGTAATTTAAAGGTTAAAAGTTACTTTTAGTCTTCAAACTTTTATAGTACTAACAATTTAGTCTCTAATATTTACTAGGTAAAAATTTAGCTCTTGTTCTTTAAAATTTGTAATGATTTAGTCCATACTATAGAAATTAGTGTTAAAGTTTAATGAGATTTCTTGCATAAATAAATTGATAAACTAATTGAAGCCTCAATATTTTTACAAAATACAAAGTCTACATCATTAAATAATAAAAATTGACATCTATGTTTGATGGTTCTTTTTTTTTTTTTTTTTTTTTTTTTAATGTTAAGGACTAAATTGTTGCAAAATTGAAAGTATGGAGACTAACTCATTATAAACAAACAATGCATGGATTAACTTGTTGCTCTTATGAAAATTTAGAGACCAAACCTAAACTTGTGATGGGCAATTTTGTTTGTCATAAATGTGTGTACACGATAAATGGCAAAAGGGAAAATCAAGCTACAACTTAACCATAATCCAGCAAGCTAAAAACTGGTCCTTGCTGAAACCCTCCCCAAAAAAAGGCCATTTAGAAAGCAGAAGCCAATGCTTTTTTAGTTCTTTTTAAGAGAATAAGTCCGATTACATAAAAACAACAAAAAGTAAAAAATAAAAATAAAAATAAAATATAAAAAAGTTTACACACCAATCCCTTCGTATTATATACCATCTCAAAAAGACTATTTCTCACTTCTTCTTTCCACTACCTATTTCATCCATCATCTTCATGATTAACCAAAAAAAAAAAAAAAAAAAACGTCAATTTCATTTTCTTTCCTCTCTGTCATCCCACTTTAAAATTTATTATTATATTTTTCTTTTTATAAAGAAAAGTACCATCTGAATTTCTTTTCGGCTAAATGCTTGGGTTATGTCTCCAAAAATTCAAGAAATGAAAGCTGAGAAAGACAGAAGCAACATCATTTTGGTTTCACCATAAGAGTTCCACCATTTCCTTTGTTTTGTTATCTTATTCATTTACAGTGATAATGAAGAGATTTGCCCACTCAGATTCCTTGGATTCTTTCATCACCATCTTCTCCCCTAATGGTAAATAATGCTCAAAATCAAATACCCAGAAGAAAAAAAATGATTTTTTTTTTTTTTTTTTTTGGGGGGGGGGGGTTGTAAAATTCTGTTTTGTCCTTGCAGATCAACCGAGCTCCAAAGCCATAGGCGGCTACAGCAAGGAGTTTCAAGCAATGTTAGACAGTTTGGAGGAAGAAGACAACAGCGAAGACGGCGGCAACGGTGGCGGGTCAGCACCGGAGAGAAAACGGCGGCTGAAGGTGGATCAAGTGAAGGTCTTGGAGAGGCATTTTGAAGTGGAAAACAAGTTAGAACCAGAGAGAAAAATGAAGATTGCAGCTGAATTAGAGCTTGAACCAAAGCAAGTTACAATTTGGTTCCAAAATCGCAGAGCCCGTTGGAAAACAAAGCAATTAGAGAGAGATTATGGAGTTCTTAAAGTCAATTACGATGCTCTTAAACTGGACTATGATGTTCTTGAGAAAGAGAATGCTTCTCTTGCTTCAAAGGTATTGAAAATCACCTCCATTTCCGATTTAAAAAACTGGGTTTTGGCCTTTTTCATACTCTAATTACAATGGAAATTGGTTGGCAGGTCAAAGAGTTGAGGGAAAAAGTAAGGAGACAAGGAACAGAGAGGAAAATTCAAAGAGAAGTGAAAAATGGGTCAGTGGAGAGAGATTCAAACAGAGATGGGAATTCATATATTTCCATGTTGAATGGCTTTGAATTTTCTGGGAAAGTTTATGAGAATCAAACCCAGTTTACAAAGGCAATTAATGATGATGATGATGATGATCAAAGTTTGGTTAATATAGAAGAGCCTTGCAATTTCTGTTCTGTTGATCAAGCTCCCTCTCTCCGCTGGTAAAAGCCATTTTTCTTCATCTTCATCTGCTTCTTATTTTTACCTTCCTGTTTAAAAAGATTTGAGTCTAAGGGATGCAAAAATATAATCCCATGCCAATTAAGAGTGGAGAAGATCTTAAATGTATAGCTAAGAATAATAGTGTGTTCATTCGGTGCAAGACATCTCTAGTTTAATCTTAAAAAAACAAAAAGAAAAAAAAAAATTAGACAACAATCTCGTATTATTGTGAATATATGGAGAGGTCCATCATTTAAAATATGGTAGAGTTAAAAATAAATTGCTTTTACCACAATTAAAAAGCACATTTTTTTTTAGTATAACAATTAGAGGGTGGGTGATCAAACCTTTGATATTAGGAATGTCATGTAATTATCGTTGAGCTAAACTCATCTTAGTCAAATTCATCAAGTATTGGAGTGATTTAAAGTTTTTTTTTGTCGTAATCACTAGGAAACATTCTAGCTTAAGTAATATTTGATTGCATCTTGAGGTGCGTTGAAATTTTCATGGTTCATTTTGACTACGTAATAGTAAAAACTTAATATTTAAGAAAATAAGAAAAAAATAAATTATCATGTGACAATCTGCAATTTGACAAATGAATGACTTGAAAAAAAAAATGTACCTTCTTAAATGAACCATTCCTTTTCTTAAAGTAATTTGTATAAAATTATGAGAGTGACAGACGACAATGGTCATGCAAAGTCAGGATTGTGAAAAGAATGGGACACACTTTAGGGTTGTGAGTGAGTTGTATGGCAAAATAAAAGGAAAAATAAAAAATAAAAGGAAGATAGAGGGGGTTTTGGGGAATGGGAAATGAAACTAAGATCCATTTGTTGTTTTTTTAGTAATATTTAACTACATTACATCTATCTATCTGTATGCATCTCAGTCTGATTAGATATTAAAAAAAATAAAAATTATATTTTACCAATTTGATAAGATATAGAAAGATGAATATAATATAAGACAGGACTAAATATTTTTCTTCTTTTTCGTGCAGTGGAAATCAACACATAAAAAGGAATGAAAAAGGAAAAAAAAAAAAAAAATATATATATATATATATATATATATATATATATATATATATATATATATATATATCTTGTGGACCTCATTCTTGGTTTTTGTTTGCCAAAAATCGATTTTTAAAAAAGTTTCATATGACTATAATTTACAAAAGGATATGAATATGTCTATTTATTTAACTGTGTTGTAATTTGTTATAGGACTTGGCTGTTTTTATTTATTTATTTATTTTTGGAAAATATTATTCAACGTAATTATCTTAGCATGATGGATTGTTGTATAAATTTAGGAAATAGAATAAATATAATTAATTTTGTAAGCTTTGACAAAAAATCAAACTCAATGTATTCACGTATATGTTGAATACAATTTTACTCTCTTTAATGTAAGAGATTGATATGATAAGTAATTATCTACCGAATATACTGAATTTACCTTTTTATGAATTTAGTAACTCGCACCCTAAATTATTCCATAATAGAATTTTGTAGAGCAAATCAAACATTTTTTTGGTTAATCATATGTATATTTGCTTAATTACCCATCTAACAAAAGTTAATCAAATATTTAAACAAATATGTTTCGGGTAAAAATTTCAATCTCACAAGTAATTGACATGGAAATCTAGTAACTATATTAATTGGTCTATCGATCTCAATGAAGTTTTCTTTACAATCTATCATAACACAACACACCAACCCTAAACCCCATAGGAGTTGGTTTCAAGTTAAAGTCGGACCCTAGTAGTAAAACAACAAATGAGATATTAAAATAATAATAATAACAACTATTTTTTAAAATTATAAAAGCACTTTTGAAGACACAAAATCTCATGAAAAGTGTTTAGGACCACAAGCGTGTGTAAGAGAAAAGTATTATAAATAGTCTCATGTGATAACTTTAAGAGGGTATTTGGATAACTGTAGTAAGATAGACTTGTAATGTAATGTAATCCAAAATGAATATTTGGATTAAGTATTTTAGGCCTGATTTGTAATACAAAATTCATTTCGTGTCGACAATTTTCAACTCAATTCTATTTGTCATCGTTTTCATGGTTCGCGATCTCATTTTCGTTTATTTCTTTAAGTGCTCACGTATTTCAAATTCTAGCTCCTGTAGGGAAAGACTAAATAATCTTCTAATGAGAACCCTTACCTTACTTTTGTATATTTATTTATATTAACTCAAACATCTAAGTGGAGTAGGCGTCGTATCATACAGGTGAGAGGAACTCTCACACAAGTCACCTCAAAAAAAAAAAAAAAAAAAATTTTTTTTTTTTTCTTTCATTGAAAAAAAAAAAAAAAAAAATTTTTTTTTTTTTCTTTCATTGAAAAAAAAAAAAAAAAAAAAGTAGGCCGACAGACAAACTTACGAAAAGGCTCACAGCCAGAATGTACATGTGAGAGTTTCCTACATCAAAGTTACGAAAAGATCGTGATGATTATACTGAAATTACAAAAGTTGAAAACTACATTTACATGTCGTTTTGTAATTTGGCATAAAAGGTTTTAGCAAAAAATATTTATTTTTAAAAAGAAAAAATGTGAAATGAAAATGATAAAGTCGAAAAGGCACCGACGAGTCAGTTTTCAACGTCCTTTCCACTTTTGATGGACTTTAGGTGTGAAAATAGATAGACCCAAAACAAAAGGCATTAGCCGCGGTTAAATTACTATTCAAACCCCATGTCCGGGCCCATCATATCGGATCCGAAAACCATTAACCCAGTTCACCCTCACACCTTGGCCCAGCCTCTAACTTACCAATCTAATATCCTATGTCCAAATAATGTATTTAAGAGTGGACTATTTTAGTCTGTGATTGGGGACAAATTATTTTAGTTTGAGTTATAATAATCTGTGTTTTAGGTGTAAATTATTTTAGGGCATATTTGGATTAACTTAAAAAATAAATGTTTTTTAAAAATTCGTTTTCATTTAAACACTTATGATAAAAATGGTTTAGAATAAAGACACTAGTGGCTTTCAAAATCCATTTTGAGTGGTTGCCAAACACTGATATTTCTTCCAAAATGACTTATTTTTTAAATGGAATACTTCAAAAGGTATTCTAAACACTCTTAGTATGAGTTGATGAAGACGAAAGAGGAAGGGTAGGAAATAGCAAACACCGTAACAAAAAAATTTGAAACAGTAATAATGTAATTAATTGTGGGTTATAATAGTTGGAAACACCAACTATTATGATTGGAAGCCTAAACATTGAGTGGGTTATTATAACTCACTCCACTCAATTGAAGTTGAGTGTCCAAATGACCCCTTAAATTTTTACATAAATATATTTCAAACTTTATTTCATATTATTTTGTTGGAATTTTTGTGCTGATGGCCCATTTTTAGGGATTCAAATGAAAGATGGCCAAAAGTATGAAAAATTACCTTCTACTTTCATCGACCAGATGTAAAAGTACTTATTTGACCTCAAAACGCGCTCAAGAGCCCAAGTCTCGCTCTTCTCGCTCTAGTTACTCATTAGATGCAACTTCAATATTTTCTTTGATTTTTTTCCTTGTTTGGATTCTTGCTTTAGCTTCTCGATTCTCGTCTAGTTTTTCAATTCTCACTTTAGCTTCTCGCTTCTTCATTTAATTTCTCATCAACACAACTTTTTTCTTTGATTTTTTCCTTGTTTAGATTCTCGTTCTAGCTTCTCGATTCTCACTCCTTTCTCTAGTTCTTCATCAGACACAACTTCAATCTTTTCTTTGATTTTTTTCCTTGTTTGGATTCTTGCTCTAACTTCTTGATTCTCGCTGTAGTTTCTCAATTCTCGCTCCTTCCTCTAGTTCCTCGTCAGGCACAACTGCAATTTTTTTCTTTGTACAAAAACTATAGAACGAAGAAGGGAGAGGAAAAAAAAGTACAAAACGAAGAATAAGAAAAACGCAAAAGAAAAAAGGAAGAAGACGAAGACAAACGTGGAAAAAATGCAAAAAGAAGAAGATGAAGAAGACGACAATGCATAACTAACAAGAAGCAGAAGAAGAAGAAGAAGCAAAAGAAGAATAATGCAAATGAGAAGAAGAAGGCGAATGCAAAAAAAAAAAAAAAAAGGTGCAGATTTTTTTTCTAGACCGAGCAGCTGCAAAACGAAGAAGAAAGAAGAAATGCATTTGACATTAAAATAGTAATTTCTCATGGTGCAGACATAAGCAAAGGACCAAAATTCATTTGTGTTTAAATTTGAGGTTAATTTTCATTTGGGCCCAATAAAGAGGCCCTTAGTGCAATTATTCCTATCTTGTCCTTGTTCATTCATAAATATCACAACAATTTCGTGTATCTTTCCACATTAAACACAAAGGGAGCATTTAACGAATAGAGTTGAGTTGGTAATTATTATCTAAGGAGTTAAATTCTCTGCATTTGGGATACAAAGTTGACTTGAATCGAGTTGGATTGTTTGTGTCTCGGGTGTTGAGTTGACTTGAGATGATTTTATTAGAAAAGTTGTCTTAATTGGAAACCATGTTATTTTAGTACAACAGGTACGAGATGGGGGTCGACCCTCCGAGCTTTAGGAAAAAGACTATATCCATTATCGTTAAATTAAATTCACAATTCCAAACCACGTTAGTGACATACTTGTCATTTTTAATTTTTAATTTATGTCAAATACAGACGGATTAAAGAAAAATCAATTAATTCTAATTTCTAGATGGAGGTTGCTCACAGGTCGCAAGTGAAGAAATGTCTGGCGTGACTTTGAGTGCAAATGAACTTGCTAAGATATTTCTCTTAAAAGTATATAGTCAAATATTAGACTATAACATGTTTGAAAGGTCTCTATTTTGCTACAAAATTCTCAATGTTACTTTTTAGTGTATAAATAATTTGTTAATATATATATATATATATATATATATATATATATATATATATTTTTTATAAGAATTGGTAATAAAAAGTTAATATATCGATAAATCATTTCTATGAAATTACTTGGAATGTTCAATGCAATAGTAAATCAAAACTCATTTAACGGTTTAGTATATTCATCGTGTTTAAAATTATGTTTTACAATATCTAAAATGTCGATGTCGAAAAAAATATTGAAGTTTCAATTTATGAAACTATCAATAAAAATATAGATGTAGATAAATATTTTTTAAAAATTAATTTAATAACATTTTGTTCCTTATTCTTCCTTATTCTTTTATGTTTTATTAGTTTTATTAATATTTTTACCAAATAATTGAAATTGGTGATAAATTACTCATGTCCGTGAAAATTTAATTCCATGATTACAATAATATATATAATGTTGAGGGCTTACTTGCCGGCATGATTTAAAGTAAATTTCCGACGTGTAATACGTGTTTTTTTTTTAATTAGACATAAAATAGATTTTAAAAAAAGAACTTAAACGTGAAAAAATATTATTTTCTTTAGTAATTTCTTAATTTGGAAAAAAAAAATATTTTCAGTTTCTTAAACTATTAAAAAAAATTCATGCTCGTGTTTGTTACTTCAATTTGTACTATCATAGTAGAATAGTATGAATTTTCTTTTTTTTTTTTTTTTTTTTTTTTAAAAAAAAAACACTTTTAGTCCCTATACTTTCATGGAAGTAACAATTTGGTCTCTAAACTTTAGTTTGTAACGGTTTAATCCTTGTACTTTCAATTTTGTTACAATTTAGTCCATGAACTTTTGTAAGCAACAATTTAGTCTTTGTACTTTTAAATTTGTAACAATTTAGTCTTTATCGTAGAAAAAATCATCAAAATTAGATGTCAATTTTTGTTATTTTATGATGTAGACTATGTATTTTGTAAAAGTATTGAGTCTCTACTTAGTTTATCAGTTTAGTTATGCAAAAAATCTTATTAAATTTTAACCTTCATTTTTATAATAGGGACTAAATTGTTACAAACTTTAAAGTATAATGATTAAATTATTACATAGTAAAGTTTAATGACTAAATTGTTACAAAATTAAAAGTACAGAGATTAAAGCTACTTTTATGAAAGTTTAGGAATTTAGAGCTTGTTTTTTCATACTATTTTATTAATTATTTGCTATGTCAAACATATTTAAAAGTTAGTCATAAAAATTAAATCACATACAAATATACTAAATTGCGAATGACAAAAAAGCCGCAACAACTTTTCTCTTCGAGTAGCCTTATACTGTATTATGTTTAATTCTACAAACAATTCGATTTCAATAATAATGATAATAATTAACTGTTTACAACGCTGCGACTTTCTAATTAAATAATAATAATAATAATAATGATAAAATTTCTCCTGGATTAGCTTTATAATATGATAATTACTTTTGATATATAAGTTTAAGGGCATGCTTGGGAGGAGTGCTTTAAAATAATTAAAATCAATTCTATCCGCTTCAAATCATATTTGATGGTATCGAGTTTAATATCCAATTATTAAAATATCAGTTAGGATATAAATACAATTAAGAGAGTTTGACACTAATATTAATAAACTATATTAAGAATTAATGTATAGATATTTGTTATATATTTTTATAAATGAGTTGCTTTTAAATATAACAAAATGAATCAACTTATTTATAAATAAATTAATATGTCATTGTCTATCAATGATAAATGATACTAGTTTACTAGTATTTATCACAGTCTATCACTAATAGATAGTGACATATTTTATTATATTTAAAAATATTTTCAGTAGTTTTGTCATTTATAAAATTTACCCTTTTATAAATACTGATAAATCATTAAAACAAAATATTAGGTTTGAATCTTAATAAGAAGATATATACTAGTGACGAGATCTATAACTTAGTTTAGAATTACATCTTATTATTGATTTAAATAATTGTTATATTTTGTTTGATCTATTGAAATATTTGTCGATATCGATATTTCATTCATATAACCATCGACATGTCTATAATTTGAAATTTCAATACCGATGTCTAATTTAGTCATTAATAAAATTAAATATTAAATTGATTATGAATGAAGAAAGACATATAGTGATTGTTTTGGGGCACATAATAAAATGAGTTTGTAATATAATGAAATCCATAGTAACTTTGGATTGAGCGGTTTACGCTCAGTTTGTAATACTAAAATTATTTTGTTCCCCACAGTTTTAAACCAAATTATATTTATCACAGGTTTAAAGTTTTGGGAATTCCATTTATGTTCCGTCTTTGATTCCAACACCCCTCAAAATTCTAGTAATACCGATTACATTCCAACCTCTAAACAGTCTAAATTTTTTATTGATTTTCAACCTAATAAAATAAATTTTGATAATTTCAAAATTAGTTTAGGGTCTGCGTTTGAAAATATACAAAGAAAATTGATGTTTTGGTTTTAAAGGGTGGTTTCACGTTTTGTTGAGGTGGGAAACAAAGAATTGCATTTTTCATTTTTTTCCAAAACCGACGGATGGTTTTGTTTGACTTTGACTTTTATTTATAAAAAATGTGACAAAATCCTTCTTTGACGATCAAATCGGCTCTTTTTTTGTGACACTCTCATCTTTCCACGTCGGTGGTCTCACAACAAGCAAACGTGGATATTCTCATTTATATTATTCCACTCAATTTCGTATTCTCCTTTCTTTTCTCCTTTTCCAAAACCAATTCAATTTCATCACTTTTATTTTATTTTATTTTAATCAATGATCCAATAAATTTCCTATTTGTTTATAAAAGTAAATCAAACCACATAACCTTGACTCTTTACCATTTTATTCAATAAAATTCTAATTTTATTTATTATTATTATTATTATTATTTTTTTTTTTTATTTTTTTTTTTTTGTCGTTGAACTATTCAGATTAATGTATTGAAATCGATTATTTTGCGCATATTTAAATTTAACTTATCTAGATTCATTACTAGACTTTTGATAATTTAAGATTCAATAGCTATTGAATTGTAGCTTCGTATACAAGACACTAAAATTAATATATATATAAAAAAAAAAAAAAACGAAATAAATGCAATACTTTTGCTTTATTCTTTTTGAAGAAAAGTATCTTCCTTTTTCTTTTTTTCTGCTTAAGAAATGTCAGTGGAGAAGTTAATAAGGTAACCCAATTATGACTTGCTCAAATTATAAAATGACTTACATCAAACAAGTTCCAAAAAAAAAAAAAAAAGTTAAAATAGGAAAAAGTTGAACAATAAAGATTCAAGAAAGAAAAATTAAACAAATACCACAAAAAGGATACCCATCAGGATGAGCATATTATTATTCCCTTTCCCTACCAAAATTCTCCACCACATGGACTATTCTAATTCTACTTTTCAACGTTAGATTTCGATTTAAAACAATTTCAAATATTTGTTCGAGCTATGAAAGATAAAGATGAATATCATTATCTAAGTTATATATATCTCTAATTGAGAGGCTAAGGTAGTATTTGATACATGAATTGATTATTATAGTAGATAGTTAATATAGTGCACTATAACACAAATAATAATGATGTAGTAGTTAATTATATGTCATAATAGTTGAAAAACATCAACTATTATAATTGGAGTCTCAAATATAGAGTGAGCTATAACGTAATAACCGCTACATTCAAACAACCTGTCAATAATGGGTTATAATAGTCTATGATTTATAATATAGTATGTGTCTAGGTGCCAACGTTGGGTAGAAAATGGTAAACACTAAAACCAAAAAAGAGAAAGGAAGATTAGTAGAAAACAATAAATACTATTGTAAAACGGGTTTTAAAATAGTATTTATTATTTTAATTAATTACTAAATATGGGAGGTTATTGGTGGATGTCTCAAACACTAAAAAAATCCACCCACCACCTCACAATATCTTCATTAATACAAACTTTTATGAAAAACAAAAAGTAATTGTTATAAGCATATATTAAATAAAACTAAGCAAATAAAATAATATGGTCAAAAGTGAGTTTAGCTCAACTATAATTGTCACAACTTTAGCTTAGTGGACGTTACAATATAAATATTTTGAAAACTCCTAGATATAATTAAAAGTTTTAAGAAAAATCATCTCATCAATAAACTGAATGATACCATGGTGGTTAAAATAAGTTTTTTTTTTTCTTTTGTTGGTATTTTCAAATGCTCAAGTGAGACCTAATCTATTCGTTAGAAACATAACTGTTTTGACATTTTGCTTGCATTACTTTGTCTCGACTTTTGAATCTCGCTACTCACTCGATATTTGCTTTTGATGACGGGATCTTTGCTCTTTCTAATCCGAACGTAGCTACTTGTCTCATTGTCGATAGGAACTAGCTTAGATGATGGTAACTTAATAATAAGAAATAGTATTTTGGTAGAAAAATCCAAATTCTCGTGCAAGAAAAAAAATTGAAAGATTCCAATTCAAATTTTCCTTTGGCCTCAAGCAAGCAGTCCAAATTCCAAACGACATCGTTTCGACTTGCCTTTGAATTTCCACGCCGCCTTCACAGAAAAGAAAAATGGTCGTTTCCCAATCCGCAACCCTGAAGCAATCTTTTTTTTCTTTTTTTTTTTTCCTCATAGCGGCGGAAAAAGAAAAAGAAAAAGAAACAGAAATTAAAAATTGTGGCCCCACCTCAAAATTCTTATCCAATAAAATCCTTCCATTTGTCCACATCATACTTTTACCGTCAAACCCGCTCTGTTTCTTAGAAGTTCCAAAGAAGCCTCACATGAAGCCGCATGAAACTTCACTCCTCTTTTCACCAAACAAATGCCGCGTTCTTTAAATTTCAAATCCAAATTCCTCTCTTAACCAAACCCTAAATCCTCCACCGCTCTCTAATGGCGAATTTTCACAAATCCAAATCCGATTATGACCACCGCCGCAACCACTGCTGCAAACGGCATCCCAACCACCGCCAATCTCCTGGCGTTTGCTCCCTCTGTTTGACCGAAAAGCTCTCGCGAATCCTCTCCGCCGCTACAACGACGACTTCTTCGCGTAAAACCTCCGATTCTCTCTCTTCTTCTAGTTCTTCTTCTTATTACTCCTCTGCTTCCTCTTCTTCTTCCTGTTCTTCGCCGAATCTTTACAATTACAACGCGGATCGTCGTAGGGCGGCTTTTGTGTTCTTTAAGAAGAGTAAATCGATGGCGGCGATTGCGCCGAGATTGAGAGGAAGAACAGAGAGTGAGAGTGGAAAGAAGAGTAAGTTAGGGTTTTGGTCGAGGTTTTTGAATCGGCCGAGAAGGAAGAGGATGGAGGTTCAGGAAGTTTTGATGCACTCGAGAACTGTCGTACAGAGGGACGTGCATGGATGAACAGAATCGGCTCGATTCGGTTGACTTCAAGATACGCCAAAAATTGTGATTTCTTCATTCATTTTTTATTTTTTCCCTTTTTCTTTGAAAAAGATTCATTTCGATCGTCAGGGTTTGAGAAGATTTTGTTTCTGTAAATATGTAATTAAACCATACGGAATTAGGGAAGAAAGCGCCTTCGATTCGATGTTTCTTTATGATTGTTTTTGGAATTTTGATTTTCGGGATGAATTCAAATATTTTGTAAATAAGCACAAATTTTAAAAAGAATTGAAGTTATTTATGAGACCTAAATAGTTGTAAAGTTGTTTTCAAATATAATAAAAATATCCAAATTATTTACAATAATGTTAAAATTTGAATCCAACCTAAAATAGATTAAATAATAAAATTAAAACAATGTAAAATGACAAGAAGTCTTGTTTGTCACGCAAAAAAACCTTCCAAGCCGCAATTGCATCATAGGTAGAGAGGGATAAAATTTAATATCTATCACGTGATAGGCAGTGATGTTCCTCTATCCGAGGAATGACTGAATTCTATTGATATCTATTGCGCATTAAATTAGAATTCTAAGTGATGGAATCCTATCTGGCAAGTGATAGAATTCTATTGATTTCTATTGCACGATAGACTATAATTTTATCTAGGGATGTTATGTTCTTTTTGAGTTGAGTCACATATTTTAGCTAATTTGAAAATTTTTTTCAATAATTTTTTATCCTGATAAATAGTAATAGAAGTTTATCATTATCTATTGCAACACACAATGATAGAATTTATGTCTACCTCAACATTGTCTATATGAATAGAAAACAATAACAATAAATAACACAATATGTTGGAGTTTTTAGGTGATAGATTTTTTTTTTTTAAAAAAAAAAAAACTATCAGTGTGGAGCTTTTAGGTGCTAGTTTGATTGATGGAGTTGTTTGGGCATATTGTAGAATTTTTGTCCATATGAAATCTATCAAAGATAGATAGAGACAGACTTTTATTAGTGTCTATCAATAATAGATACAAACTTCTATTTGTGTCTATTTGCGATAGACACAAGTAGAATTTCTATTAGATAGACTATTGTAACTTTGTTGTTGATATATAATTAATAATATACTAGTATATAACACAATTATATTATTATTTGTAGCTTTAAGATAGAATTGAGAGTTTGTAAGGTTGTTTGAAGGTTATTTGGTTAAAGAAGTTGTTTGATTTGTGTTTATATATCGTGATAGACACTAATAGACTTCTATTAGTGTTTATAAGTGATAGAAACAGAGAATATATGGATAGACTCTATAGCGATACTTAGAGATAGACTATGATAGACACATATAGACTTTTATCAGCGTCCATCGCGGATAGAAACAGATAGTTTATAGACTTTGTTATTGATTTAAAGATATTGTTCTATTTGTTTACAACTCAAGAAGATAATAAATAAATAAAAAAAAATTGATAACCAACAAACAGGATTACATCATAAGTAAATAAAAGCAAGAAACAAGATTACAATATCATTGTTTAATTGGCTCAAGTTTGCAATTCTTACAATTGTGACCTTTCATATTACATCAGCTACATCTTGATGAACTTTTGGATTCACATATAAACGTTTAACGATAAGAGGTAATGTTTTACTCTGGTCATCTACAGCTCTCCAATCTGAATGAATTTCAACAGGTCAAACATAACCTTTATAGGTTGTTGACAATGTTGCTGGATAATAATACACAGACACGTAAGAATAAGTATTGACATTAAGCCTTCGAAGAACATCAAGTCCATGATCATCGAAACTCCACCAACCTTATAATTCTCATAACAATTGTAATGGTTCCACTATCCACCATAAAAAACAACTATTGGAAGATTAACCATGATATCAAATTACTGCAAAAGGGAAAGAGATTGTATAAGAAACTAATAGTAAAAATATTTATCACAAATAGAAAGAGATAGAGACAGTGATAGATAGAGATAGTAGTCTATCTATGTCTATCACTAATAGACAGAGATAGTGATATACATAGATAAAATTCTATCTCTGTCTATACTCATGGACATAGATAAATTATTAAGAAGATTATAAACAAGCGTAATGAATAGGAAGAAGAACGAGCACATTATACAAATACAAAGCCAAACCAGAATTCTATTGCTGCAAATCATTTTGCAATTTAATTAGCAACTCTTATTTACTTTATTTCATAATCAACAAATGAATAACAACTTCTATATTTACTATGTTTTATAATCATCAAAGAGAGAAAATACAACTTTTCTTTAGAGTATACTATATTATCAAATTCTTGGTGATAGAGAGAGATAGTTTTCTATCACTGTTTATTAGTGGTAGATAATGATAGAACTCTATAAGAGTCTATTCGATTTTAATTCCAATCAAATAAATTTCAGTAAGTCTAATATCAAACCAACTAAACTATTGAAGTTTATCATATAATCCACAAAAACTCCAACAACCTGATAATTCTCATAACAATTGTATGGTTCCATTATCCACCATAAAAAAAAAAAAAAAAACAACTAGAGGAAGATTAACCATAATATCAAATTATTACAAAACGCAAAGAGGATTGCATAAGAAACGATAGCGAAAATATCTATTATAGATAGAATTATATCAATGTCTATTAGTGATAGACAGTGATAGAGTTCTATCTTTGTCTATCACTAGTAGATAGAGATAAAGTTTTCATGAAGAAAATTGTAAACAAATTTAATCAATCAAAGAAGAAGGAGAACAAGCACATTATACAAACACAAACCAGTACAAACAAATCTAAAACGGGAAAAAATAAATTGATTGAAAGAAGAAACGAACTAGCACATTACACAAATACAAATATAAACCAATACAAATAAAGTAATAGACTGTGATAGATATCTATCATTGTCTACAGCGATAGACAGTGATAGAACTCTATTGCAGTCTATCCAACTTGAATTCCAATTAGCCATATTCCGATATAGTTTAATTCAAATCACTTGAATTCCAAAGAAGAAGAAGGAGAATAATTCCAAAGAAGATGAAGAAGTTTTGAAGAATTTCGAAGAAGAATATCATAGTCTCAAAGAGCAGAGTAGTCTGGTCCATCAAATAGACATGGATAGTGATAAACAAAGATAGAAGTCTATCATTGTCCAACAGAAAGCAATGAAAAGAACACACACATCAAGCAAATTCTATCGATGTTAATCACGGTAATAGGCAGAGATAGAGTTCTATCACTATCTATCAGCGATAGACAATGATAGAACTCTATCAAAGTCGATTTCAAACATTAACATAATAGGAATAAGAAGATCACTGAAGACCAAAGGATTGAAGAATTTTACATTTATAAGAATTTTCCATAGTTTCATATTAATATTTTAATTTTCCAAGAAATTATACTCGTGCTAAAACTTCCGTTTCCTTTTTTTTTTTCAAATCTAATTTTCAAAAGATCTGCTTAGATTTGGGAGGTTATTATTATTATTATTGTTGTTATTATTATTATTTTCAAACATCTAGGACGTTTCACTAGTTGGCTCGTTGTCTCGTTTTACGGACTTCTAATGTTTTATGTGATTATGATGCATGTAACTTTTACCACATAATATTTATATTTGTATTTTTTTAAAAAAAGATTTGACTAACAACTCAATATTACTTACACAAATTACACAAATTAAGTACATTGATTTTTCTTTCTCTCTTTTTTTATTTTTATTATTATTATTTATAATATATAAGAAGAGAGAATTAAATCTCTAATCTTATTCCGTGTCAATTAAAATTTTCTTTTTTATAATATATGGGTAATAATATATAAGTTTCTGAACCTATATTCTTGTTGACATTTTTTTTTCTTTCAATTTTTGAATCTTCATTGATATTTTTTAAATATTTTATATATTATACTAATAAAGCGGTCATATTTATTTACGAGCAGAGTATATATATATGATATGGTTGCAATTGTTTAATTAAATTGTATGATTGTTTCTTTCATCTTATTTTAAACTTTTCAAATCTAAAACAGATTCCTTTTCTGAATACAAATATCTAACTTATTTAGTTTAAATTCAATAAAAACAAAAGTTGATTTTAATTATTGGAGTTTTTTATTTGACACGCATAGTCAATATTTATTAAGAATAATACTTAAGTGTATTATGTGTTAGCATCTCTTTGTGCAATTCATTCCAACCGCAATTAAAAAAAAAGTAAAAAAAACTTTTAAAAATGAAGAAAAAAGAATTTTTCGCACGACAAATTATAGTTAAACAATTAAGTGAGCTGCATAAAGATAGATACAACCCAAAATGCATCTTAATATTTTAATATGGTTATGTATGATTAAAAATAGATATTAATTAATATAACCATAACCACGTTTTCAAACTAACAATCCTTTTATTGAAAATTTATCTGAAATTTGTAATAATGCAGTACATATAAGTTTAACAATGTCTCTTTAATGGTAAATTCAATAAAGTTTTTTAACCTATCAATTATTATTCATCTTTATAATTTCTTTGGCAATTTGTAAAATAGTGGAATTGAAGTTTTACCTCGAAGTTGATAATATAAATTTATGTTAGTTGAGTTATGCCCGTTTCTGTATTATTTTATACTTCAAATACGTCATAAAAAAATTCATGATGTTTTGAATGGTTCCTACTTTTGCTTTTATATATATTATTTATTGGTAAGTTCATTGTTTATGAGAAGGTATTATCTCGTCGTTACACCAATCAAGTGGAAGTTCTTCCTAGGATTTTCTAAAGAAGAATTTTATTATAATTATCATATATCGTTACGTACATTTAAGATCAACACTCAAGAAAATTTCTCAGCATAGCACACTGAGAGCCTATATACGAAATTATTCTTTTGATATCTCACAAAATTATCAATCACTCAATTAATTAAGTTTTAAAAAATTTAAATATTTAAAAATCATATATATATATATATATATATATATATTACATCATTTTGGTTTATGTGCTTTCAACGTTATGTTCATTTGATTTCAATTGTTCAATTTTAGTTTTTATCATTTTAACAAATCTTGAATTTAGTTAGTTAAAGTTTATTGAAATTTAGTTAAATACTAGTAACAATTTTCATGCAAGAAAAGACATTATATAAATATATTTTCACAAAATTTAAAGGAAATGCTAATAGAGCTACATTTAAAATTAATCACAATAAACTAACTACGGAGACTAAATTTAAGATGTATTGACTAAAATTTAAATCATAAACTTTTACAAGTGTATCATTTACACCCTCAATTATATTTTATTTGGATAGATATTGTGTGAAACTTATAATGTTATCAATTAAATGTCTAAATTTTCATAAACGAATAAATTTGTACTCTCTATTAAGATTTTATGTTTAATAAAAATTGTTCATGTATCAATTTTGATAATCCATTTTATATCAAACATTTGAAAAAGCTTATACACATGTAAAAATTGAATGCATGAACGATTTTCAAATGTAATATTAATAAAAGATCTAAATCGATTCACTTTGACAATTTAGTAGTTTAAATTGAAATAATTATATGTTTCATTTGATATATTTTAAGCTAAATTTGAAAGATAATGTTAATTGATACACCTACAAAAATTGAAGATTAGAATTGATATAAGAATAATTTCATGGTTTAAAACGACACAAGGTGTAAATTAAAATGACTTTTTTATTTATTAAAAGGAAAATTAAATTAAAATATTTTTTATTTATTAAAAGAAAAATTAAATATTTAATGAGAAGTTATCTTAAATGACAAAACTGCTGAAAATATTTACAATTAATAGCAAAGTACACATTCTATCAATAGATTGCGATAGATACAAAAAATAGTCCATCAAGATTTATCGTGATACAGATAATAGTCTATCGCAATTTATCGCAAATAAATAATGAAAATTTACTATATTTATAAATATTTTAGTTCTTTTTACTATATTTAAAAAGAGCTAATACTTAAAAGTAAGTAGATCAAAATAAAATAAAGAGACTAAAATAATTTTTTAACCTAAAAAATTCGAGAGGTTGATCTTAAATTTACCCCGAATGTTTTAAACTCATAAGGTATTAATTATCAACGACATCAATAGTTGTGAGTTTAAAATCGATTAAAATTAAAATTTCATTTTTCTCTCGGAAGTAATCTGCTTAGGGCTGGCCTCATCCTCTCTCTCGATTTCACTCACCGTTCTCAGCTGCTTCAAGGTGTGTTCTTCGTAATATGTTTGTTTTAGGTTTTGCTTTGCTGATTGAATATTTGTTCTACATTTGATCTTTCTCTGTCACACTCGCGGTTTGAAGCGAGCAATTTTGCGACGAATCTCTCTGAACTCGTTGTTTGGGACACGATTTTTCTTTTGAAATTCCTCACTTGGTTGGCAATTTTATTTTCGTTAAAATTAATAAAAGGGGAAGAAGTATGTGGTTTGTTTGTTTCCTTGTTGCGAAGATGTACATACATGATACGAGAAGATTACGCTTCTTAACTTACCTGTGATTTGATCATTTAATTGGGGTTTTAGGGTTTTACGCTTGGAGGCGAAGAGATGGAAGGTGGGGGAAACCGCCTTCTCCCAGCTGATGCTTTTCCATTGTTCCAGGAAGGTATCGGGTTGGTTTTATCTCGTTGGTCTGCCCTTCAGTTGGCAGTGGAAAATGAGTGGGGTGGTCGTGACTCTCGTCGTAAAGTCGAACTATTATGCTCCGACATTTTCACATGGTTTACTCAGAGCAAAGGTAATTTTACTCACTTTCACTTGGATAATCTTAGTAGTTGGTACCTATCTTCGTGCATTGTTCCTCTTTCTGTAGATTGATCAGTTTCTCAGGTCCAGTAGTGTTTTATTTTGCAGGCAATTAGATATTTCTTTTTTGTAACCATTTGAAGAAGCAGTTTGTGTAAACATAGAAAAGGGAATTCATTAAATGGCTAGATGAGTGTTTAAAAAGGTTCACTGAGGCGTATGCTGAGGCATGGCCCCTAAGCCTCGCTTCAAAGAAGCAAGGCTCTCTTAATGAAGCGTGCCTGAGATGCTGCTCGTCAGGCCTAACTTTTTTTTTTTTTCCTTAAAAAGAATTTCTAACTCTTAAGAAAGAAACTGATTTATAGTCTTAAAAATCACATTTTTTTTCTGAAATAACAGCTTTACTTATTTTAACTTTTCATCATTTTATTATTTACAATACTGTTGTTCTTCGTATATAAAAAATTTATTTATATTTTTCTGCTGTCTGCCTCATAAAAAGTTCTTTTTTGGCTCCTCACGCTTAAATCTCAAAGGGCTATGGCTGCTATTGTGCTTTAGTGCACTCAAGCTGTAAAGAAATATAGGTTCTAGCCAATGTTTTAAAAGGCTAAAGACGGCCTTGAGGCTTTTCCTTTTGAAGAGGCGAGGGTAAGTCTCGAGGCAGTATGGCTTAAGCCTCAAATAGTGAATTAAAAACATCTCACAAATCTTAAATTAGTATGACCCAGTACTGCTAAACACGATAGTCATATAAAAATGTAAAAGAAAATTCATCCCCACAATTTCACTCAATCAACAATATTATAAGACATTTATTTTTTTTTCCTATTTATATTTATGAGTGTCCGGACCAGCTTACGCGCACTTTAACTAAACTCACGAGATAACCCGCCTAACCCATGGATTGAACCCATGACCTCTTAACCATTTATTGCGACTATGCCTTTTTTTTTACCACTAGGCCAATCCATGATGGTTTCTATGAGAATATTTCTATCATCATCATTACTACTATTATTATTAATAGGATTGATTTATACTATAAATTTTGCCTTCAATGTTTTTAAAGTTGCAATAGTAAAAGTAGTCCTAATTCAAATGGCCAACAACTCAAACCCATCCTTGACATCCAAATGTTGTACGGTCAGGCGGGTTCTCTCGTGAGATTAGTTGAGGTGCACGTAAGTTGGCCCGGACACTCATGGATATAAATAAAAATAAAAAAAAATAAAAACTCAAACCTTAACATTTTGTAAGAATTAGGCAAATCACTATTATTTTTCTAATCATTAGACTAGGCATAGAGATTTTAAGCCTCAATGTTGTTTTCACAAAGACGTAAGCCTCTTCTGGTTCAACAAAGGTGCAAGTCTCAAGGCTAAAACTAAGAGTCTTGCCTTGAGACAAGCATCAAGGCTTAAGCCACAATAGCTTTTTGAAACATTCTTCCTGCTTGTACTTGGTCAATTAATGCTTGAATATTTTTACTTGAAGAAATTCAGATACTCTGAATTGCTTTGAACTTTCTAAATGATAGTTATTTTGTAGTGGAACTTGATACTTTGTAAGCGTGACATTTATAGAATTTGGTTATCTAGATCTAACAGAGTTATTGTTTTTATCTTGCAGAGCCACTATATATTGATGATTTAGAAATGATTCTTGATGAAGCTATGCTTTCATTGAATACTCAGGTTGATGACGGTAGCATTGAGGAGGTATATTTTATTATTCCCCTCTCAATCCTTGTTAGACTTCAAGGAATGCCTTTTTTCTCATAACCGAGGTCTCTCTCTCTCGTTTTTTTTCTTTCTTTTCCTTCCGCATGATGAAATAACATGCCGTGACATAAGACTAAGTTAATGCAAATATTTGCGTGAACTGTTATGACTAACTATGGCTGATGGATAGTTTTTTGTACCCAAATTGACTCTGGATGGTTCTCGATGTGACTTGTGAAAATGGAGTTCAGTCAGAGATATTATTAAAAATTTGCTTCCAACTCTTAGTCTTATTTTATGATGCTTGTGGTCGTAATAGTCTGAGATACCATCCAGATTTTAGATATTTATTGTTATAGCTGGGACTTTAGAAGATATTGCTTGGAAGACAGTGGTGATTGTATAAATACCTTCCTAGTTGAACGGAACCTTGTGTAGTTTATTAATTTTCAAACCTAATAACTTTTTACGTCTAAGTTAAAAGTGAACTTCTTTTCTTTGTAGTCATTTTCAAATTTCTGTAGGAGGTAACCGGCATGCTTAAAAGTTCATAATTTTGAATAGATTTGTCCAGTCACATTATTGGAATGTTTGGTTGAAGAAGAATAAGATACCGAATAGCAACAGATGGAGAAAATGAGGATGGGGGTAAACGTTGGGTGAGATCAATGATGTATCAGCTTGTATTAAAAATCCCCTCTGAAAAGAGAAATGTGTTACTATCTTGTAGCTCCTTCAAGAACTGAGTTATAATCCTTATTAATGGATCTTTGATGCTTGTGTTTCTTCTCTAATAATGCAGGTAGCTGAAAGATTGATTGTCATGTATGAGGAATGTTTGGATCGTAACTTTAGCTTGATCGAAAGGTTAAGGCAAACCCCTCATCCTCAAGTTGCTCATTCTCACGTTAGTAAGGTACCATGAATTTTTGTCCTAAACAGCCTGCTCTTTCATAGGTCCACTTCAAAGTTAAAGTATATGTTGAAAAGGAACTGGTATCCGATAGTATAATTTTTAGAATACAGAATAGCATTGCTGTTTGTTATTCATTGGTCTACATTGCCATAACTTGCTGAAGGGATTAGAACTGGCCACGTTTGCAGTTCTCTGCATCAGCTTATCATGGGTCCTTAATTGCATCTTTCAGAAAATGTCATTCATACTACAAAACAAACACTTGCTTGTTATATATAATATCTTCTAATCTTGACATTGATGAATTTTAAGGCTGTGAGTGATGATGATGAAGAAGATGAAGAAGATGGCAGTGGTGATGTTGGAAATGGAAGAGATGTCATGAGAAATGATATGATGGTGGATGCCGAACAACCCAGGTCTGTCAATCAGCTCAATCTAGAGGCTACAGCTGAAGCTGAAGATGGATGGGTTCAAGTCACATCAAGAAGAAGTAGGGGTACAAGAAATTAATACCCCTCTTAATGTCTTCTATTTATCATCTACGTATAATTATCTCACATGAGTCCCTTTGCCCTTTTCTTTATACTGGGCATGAGCAATCAATTTTGTTTGGTGTGAAAATATATAAAATATTAGAATTCAGCTTGTGTTTTGAGAGATCATAGAGGCAGTTATTATGTCATTGTTTTTTTTTGAAGTATCATGTTTATCCCGTCTGATTACTCCTCCGTGTACATCCGGTATTTAGTTGAGGATACATTCCTTAATTATGGCTTATGCTTATTAGGTTGGTCAAAATATTTTAGCTTTTGTGATTGGGAAAACACCAAGAAAGACCATAGGGCTAGAGGATCTTGATCCAAACTTAGTTGAATTCCACGATTATGGTAACTATGTAGGGATTTTCTTTCGCCAAAACCAACCATGGGTAGAAACTAAAGAGTAGGATAGAGCGTTGGTGGATGAAACTGGCAAATTTTGTTTGATTTGGGATGCGAATCTTGAAGAAAGGGAGCAGGGGTAACGTTGTGATATAACTCAAATATATTATATTTGAAAGATAAATGATGTTGCCAAGTGTTCAAGGTACTTGGACAGATCGTTTCAGTCTTCAATGCTCTTAAATTTATACTTAGAAAAAGTCTTGCTTCCTCCTTGCCTACTCTCTCTAGCTTAACAAACTTGAGGTGTTTGGAGTGATGAGATGAGGTGAGTTGAGATATGGATTTAATTCATTGTTTGGGAGGCCAACTTCTGTTATCTACATTTTATACCATGTCCACCAACAGTGCTCTTATAATCACTGATGCCGCGTTGCTCAATTCCGGCTACCACCTCTAACAGCCAACTTCAACAACCATTGCCTACGGCCAACTTTAGCAATTTTTGCTGCGATTAATTCTAGCAACATCCAACCACCACTATTGACAGCCAACTCCAACGACCATTATTTTAAATTATGACTATTACAAATTTGAGTTTTGTTGACACAAATTTTTTTTGTTTTGTTGATGCTCATAACATAAAACTATCAATAAGACTTTAATTTAAAGTTAAAAAATAACTATTAATTTAAAATGTATATAAAGCATCACTAAATGTTTGTATTTAAGTTGACGCACAAAATTGTTAATAAAAACATTTTTGTTGACACAAAAGTAAGTTTTGTCAAAATGTTGAATTCTAGATTTTTTGATTTGTTCATAGTATTTTATAGTCATTCTTATAGTAGTTTAATATTAATAAAATTACTTTTATCATGTAAGGAATTAAACAAGCTTGTACGTAAAGATACTTTTGAATACATTTGGCAGACACATGAGTGTTTTTATTTTAAAAAGTTTGTATGAAAAGTGTTAAAAATAAAAATAACTTAACTAGAAATATCACATACACAAATTTCTAAAATGATTGTTTAAATTAAAAAAGAAATTGAAATGCATGATCCAAAATAAAATTTAAACCTCATTTCCAAAATTTCTAACAATACATGTTTGCTTAAAAAACAATAAAATGAAGTGCATTCTATAGTTTATTTTAAAATATATATGTAGAATTATTGAATAAAAAAATTTATAAATAAAAATAATTATAGAATAAATAATTTATGTAAAAAAACTGTACCACATACTTCTGCCATATGAACTCAATTCTGCGCTAAACAACTCCTAACTAAATTAATGGACAAGATAGATGGCTTGCTTGAATTGAGTTAATACGGTTCGATCCCATTATGCTTTGAAGAACAGGAAAATGACCCATCCAACTCATCATTGTGGGCTGCCTTCAGTGGGCCCAATAATTTAATTCTACTTAACTATGTATAAGGTAAGAACATTTTTAATTAAGCTACCATTCCCATGAATCAATAGTATAGATTTAAGATTTGTAGGTAGTGAGTCTAGTGTCCAAACAAAAGATTATAATGTTAAATTCAATTGAAACCCGACCTTAACCGGGGGTTAAATTCATAATCGCAACCATTGATCGCATAGATGTCAATGTCCATGACATATTTTTTAGTCATGTCGTGCTAGAAGGATCAATATAGTATGTGTTTGGATTGAAGAGCATCCTCATTAGATGGATGTAGCTATGTTTAGAGACGTCGGTAACTGATGGAAGGAAGTTTAAAAGTTAGTCTCCGAGAATATCCAATGTAGTTAATACAAAGCGAACTTAGGTTAATGATATTGACATGACTTTCTTCCCTAAAAGTCAAAGGTTTGATCCTCCATTCTCACAGTTGCTGAATTACAAAAAAAACAACACATTTATTGAATTCAATATGGATTGGATTTTATCACTCGAGTAAGATTATTATTATTTTGTTTTAATCCCTATAATTGTATTCTGTATCTCTACAATCTCTTAAGGCATGTTTGGTGGATAATCTGAAAACAGTAATTTGAAAACAAAAGATTAAATGAAAACAAAGTTGTATTTCCTGTTTTGAGATATGCGTTTGGTAGCAGAATTCAAAAATTAGATTCTAATTTAAACAATTATAAACTAATTGTAGTTATCCACCAAATATCAATTGACAATAATCTATTATTAATTTATTTATGACCATGGTTTTATGTTGAAAAATTGTATAATTATTGTTTTGTAATATTATATAATTTATGGGATAAATTGAAATTTTTATCCCTATGGTCTGGAAGAAGCAAAAATTTAGGTATTCGGGTTTATAATTAGAATTCAACTCCTATGTTTTGATAAAAGCTTCATAAATAATCCATATGGCAGAGATTACTTAAGAGGATTTAATAAACCATGTGGATAATATATGAAGCTGTATCATAACATAAGAACTAAATTCTAAATTTTAAAACCAGATGAACTAACTTGTAACTTTATCCAAACCACAGGAACCAAATTTGGAACTTAATCTAATTTATAATAATTACATAATACATATTTTAATTTTAAAAATTGAATTGAGTTTATAACCTGACATACTATATTTTAAAATATTTTTTTCTTTATTTAATATGTTTTTGCATTTTAAATTTTAAAATCAAATCCTAGATACAATAGAAATATAAAAATGTTGTTTTCAGAATTTATACGGTTTTAATCACATAATCCAAAAACAAAATTTAATGAATCTAAAAACATAAATAGAATCTTGATTGTGAAACAAACCGTCCTTAGTTTTTGATTGTTTGATTGAGGTTCTTCATTTTCTAAATTATTTTTTAGTCTTAGTTTATTTAGTACAATGTCCAAAAGAAGCAATTTTGATTTATAATATTAAGAATGATCATAAGTTTAGAAAATATACTTTCTAAAGTATTCTTAATGCACTCTGAACTGGTCATAAAAGTATAGTATTGTCATAGAAATGGTGGAGATAGATCCTTTAATGGTAAGAGAAATTGCAAAGGGAACATGATAAATTCTCATTTGAATAGCCATTTAAATGACAATAAATGTGAAAGGCTTTAATTTCAACCACACCCATATTATAATTATTTTTGGGAAGAAAAAAAATGATTAAAGAAATATAGTTATTTGTTTTTTGAAAAAAAAAAAAAAGGAAAAAAAAAGAGGAGGAAGGACTATTGTTTGTGGATTTCATTCCCAATCTTCCTTCAAGACATTAGCTATTCCCTAGGTACTTTCTATTGAAATTGGACCCATTCCACCTCCTTTGACAAAATCTAACTTTTTTTTTTTTTTTGGTTACATCTTGTTTGGAATGAGATGATGTGATTGTAATGTTGTGTCAATTTTAGTTTTACCTATTAAAATTTCAAACTAATAATTATATATCTATATATATATTTAGTAAAAAAAAGTGAATTTAGATAATTTGTTTTTTTCTTTAATTCGTCGGTATCCGAGCCAGCTTACGCGCTCCTCGACTAATCTCACGGGACAACTCGCCTGACCTTACAACATTTGGGTGTCGAAAAACCCGTAGGATATTAAATCTTAGGTAGGTGGTCATCATAAATTGAACCCGTGGCCCCTTTGTCTTTTAGTTTTATTTACTTTGATTTTATTTAAATCAACTAAAAAGAAAAATAATCATATAATTATTTCTAAATAAATAGAGAAAAAAAGGAAGACAACAATATGAAAAAACCACACTAAAAATTGTTGATTTTAAAGGTATGTTTTGGTCAATTTGATTTCTAAGATATATATTAGTTATTGTATGTTTCTTTTTTCCTCGATAGATTTGTAGCTATAAGTGTCAATGTTAACCTATAATAGACATTAGTTAATTAGAAGTAATAGTGAAAAATTTAGAAATCAAATGATAAACTCAAAACTTATTTTAAAAAATGTACCATTTTAATTTTAGGTTAAAATACTATTTTGGTCTCTATACTTTGCAATTTGTTCAATTTTAATCCTTATACTTTTAAATGTCCAATTTTAGTATTTGTACTCTCAATAAATCTTAAATTTAGTCCCTCAAAGTTAATTTCTATCGAAATTAATTACATAATCATAATAATTTTAATGCAAAGAAATCCAATATGTGAATAGTTTTTGGAAACTTATAGTGAAAATGTTAATAAAAGATAAAAAGTAATAAAAAAATCTACAATAAATAAGTAGTAGGGACTAAATGTAAGATTTATTGAAAATACAAGGACTAAAATTGGACATTTGAAAATATAGGAACTAAAAGTGAACAAATTTAAAAATATCGGAACCAAAATGATATTTTAACCTAATTTTTTAAAAAAAATAAATAGATAATTTAGAGGCTAATAAAGTTTTTTTTTTTTTTTTTTTAAAAAGTAAAATTTAACCGACACAAAGTCAAGTCACGGGGACGAAGAAGTGTTTAATTAATGAGATAATTGTTAAATAATTGAGAAGATTCAGTGTCGGTCTTGATTTGCATAATTTCACTTTGTTCCGTATTGACTACGTTCACTTAGATCACTAAATATATTTAGTGAATCACGCCACGTCACTTTAATTAACATTTAAAAAAAAATTAACTTTTTGATTCCTAGTGTTGGGATTTATTTTTTATTTGGTTTTTAAGTTTCAATTCTGTACATGGGTTCTAAAATATTACGAATCTATTTGTTAATTATTTTATTATTATTATTTTTTTAAAATTAAATCTATAGATACTATTTCTACTTCTAAAATTATTTCTTTGTTGTCTAATTTTTACCAATAGTTTAGAGAAACAAACTAAATTTTGAAACTAAAAATAGTAGCTTTTAAAATTTCGTTTTTCTTTTTAGAATTTGGCTAAAAATTCAACCATTGTACTTGAAAAAAATGCAAATCATTAAAGTGTCTATATGCTTAATTTAAAAAGAAAAAAGTTATAAAACAGGCATTAAGGATTAAAAAGTTTTTTCCTTTTAGACAGAGAATTTCACTTTAATTAGCATGAATATATATATAAAAGTCAATAAAATTGATATCGATTTTTTCTCCCTAAGCTTGACTCTATTTGTTAGTCAACTTTAAAACATTAATTTGAAAACAACGGATTTAATGAAAACAGAATAAACAGGGTTGTATTTCATATTTTCAATTATGTGTTTGACAGCAGATTCATAATTTGAATTTTAATTTAAAAAATATTTGACACTATATGAGTAAACATAAAACTAATTATAGTAATGTATTAAATATTAGTTGAGAATAAATTATAATTAATTTATTTATAAACATATTTTATGTTATAAAATTTGTATATTTGTAATATTATAAAATTCATTACATTACATAATAGATTTTAATTTTTTTAAAAAAACGAATTGAATTTACTATATGATATATCGTACTTTTAAAATCTTTTATCTTTATTAATATAATTCGACATTTTAAAATTTGAACTCCAAATTTTAAATACAATACAAATATAAAAATATTGTAAAATGTTATTTGCAAAATTTGTACTATTGAAATAGTAGATATAATCTAAATCATCTACCAAACATATATTTATTGAACTCAATATTATACAAATATAAAATAAAATTTAGATGGTCAACCGAACAAACCATTTAACTTCGACAACTCAGCAAGCGCACGTGTGAGATACGTGAGAGAGCGAGAAAAGAACAAAATAGTGTGGGGCCCAGAGGATCTTGTAGGTTGTACTACGCGGTGGAAGCTCCGAATTCCAATTTTTTTTTTTTTAAATTTTATATATATTTCGAAGGGAAAGAAAAAGAAATTCGAATTTTATTTTTTCTTTGGTAATCACGCGGATAAGTTAAAATAAGATGAGAATTTATCTTTCAATTTCTAAAGGTTTTTTTTTTTTTTTTGTTTCTTTTATTTTACTATATATATTTATTGTAAACTAATACTTAAACTATCAGTTACTTTGTCCCTATTGTTCTAAAATTTGTTTAAACAATTTATTTTTGTCATGTTCCTTAGTTTATTTTTCTTATAAAAAAAGAACGAAACTATTAAAATTACACATCTATTTTACGTTTAGTTTATCTTACAAATAAATAAAAGATATCTTTATGTTGATGATCCTACAATTTTCATAAAATATTACTGTGAAATGAAACTTCATCTAATACTCCAATTGAATTTGTGAAAAATAATTTTATAAAAATAAGTTAAAAGAGATTAGAATTAAATTTAGTCTAGATCTTATAAAATAAGAATATGAATTTTTAAATATGAAACAAAACAAATACGACACTCATCTTCCAAATTTCTAATACACCATATTTGTATTTATACAATAACATAATTCTTAATAAATAATAATAATAATAATAATAGATTTTGTCAAAATATTCCACGTCAAAGTAAGATCAATACCTGACCTATGAAGCACGCCAAAAGTCTTATGTTTCCAACAATACATAGACAAGTTAAGCATCAACTGGTTTTTTTTATATATATATATATATATATATATATATATATATATAAATTTCTCTTTCCATGACAGACAAAAGTTAAGATCCAGCTTTTATTCATTTATTAAAAAAAAAAAAAAAAAACAAACAAGAAAAGAAAACAAAGAGAAGACAGAATGATGTTTACATGACTTTATAATATGTCAAAAATTTATAGCTTTCTCTTATTGAAAATAAAAAAAACTTAAAATAAATTATAAAAAATTATTATAAGTTAAAAAAAAAAATCAAATCATTTATAAATATAGAAAAATTTCAGTTATAGAAGTCTATTGTGATATATCGCTTAATGATAGAAGTCTATTATGGTCTATCGTTGATTTTTTTTTATATATTTATAAATAATTTTAACTCATTTCGTGATATTTGAAAACAACCCTAAATTATATTGATTAAATTGAAAAATAAAAACGAAAATAATAAATTAAAACTATACATAAATGGCTAAATCATAAAAATTAGGGCAAATTGTAAAAATCACCGTTGAAGTATAATAGTAGTTGCAATTATACCTTTAAATTTTTAATTTTAAAGATTAAACCACCAAATTTATATAAATATTAAAATTGGGTCAAATTTAACCTTTAAACTTACATAATTGTACAAATTGTAACTTTTGTATAAGTTTAATTTTTTTTTTTTTTTATCATTTATGGGTCCAATTTCTATGATTATTATAAATTTGATGATACAATTTTAACATTTGTAAAAGTTTAAGGGTCCAATTTTTACAATTAAAAATTTAAAGATCACTTGAGGTTCTTGTAATTTGCCATAAAAATTATTATTAATATTATCTAGTTAATTTTAATAAAAATCAAAACTTTGAAAATTAAATTTAAAATTGGGCATTAAAAAATATGAAGAAAATTAAAATGATATTTTAAAATTTTTTTTTTTTTTTTTTTTCCTTTTTCCCCATTGGTTTCATAGACATGCTTTGTTCATTGAATCGGAAAGAATATATCTTGGGTTTGGCTTAATAAATAAGGCACATGTGCGTGGTTAAAATGGCAGGCTTTTGTGTTGTGCGTATAAATATACGCACTCACGTGGTTGCACGTGACTCGATGTGCTACATCGGGATTCACGCTTTGGACTTTTCACCCGTCAAATTTATTACAATTCCCAATTTTTACCCAACAAGGAAATTTTAACCCTTAATTCGCCTTTTTCATTATTAGTCTCATAAAAGCTTGTACGGAATCCAGATCTTTCTTGGTCTATTTGAACTCCATTAAGGAAAATAATAATAATAATAATAAATAAATAAATAAATAAGTTGAGGTTTATTTTTAATAATTTGATTTTTTGAAAATTAAGACTATCTTTTCTATTATTTTTATTTTTTTTAATAAGAGAGTTGAGTTCTTAACCCATCAAAAATAATAAAAATAAATTTTTAATACTACTTTTTTACGTTTCATTTAGTAATCATTTTAATTGTGGTTTTTTTGTTTTTAGATATGTATGCTTGTTTTCTCACTATTTCTTATTTTTATGGTTTTTGTATTTCTTATAAAAATATCTTAATTTTTAACCTATTTTCAATAAAAAAAAAATAGCAAATTTTTGAAAACTATTTTATTTAGTTTTTAAATTTTGGATTTGATTTAGAAAATACTCATCAAATCTAAACAACAAAATTTATAAACCAATAGATGAAAATGATGTTCTTATAGAGTTAATTTTTAAAGACCTAGAGCCCAATAGTTACCAAATTGGACTCCAGATTTAAAAGCTTGGTTTGGTTTTAGAAAATATTGCTAGAAAGTATCTAATAAACAAGGAATTTAGAGATAAAAGTGATGTTTGTAGGTTTAATTTTCAAAAACTAAAAACGAGGTATTAATAGTTCAAATACTAGTTTCAGGAAAATCTCTAATATTACATTACTATACTCCTTATTTGTTCACACTAAAATTTTGTTTTCATACATATTTGTTTAATAATGGTAGTGGACCTCTCACTACGTTTAAAAACATGTTAACGTGACAAGTAATAAATGGAGGTCGTATGAAAAATGTAATATTTGAAAGTTTCTTTTCTTTTTTGATCTTCACACTTTTAACTTTTGTTCATTTTAGTTTATTTACTTTCAAAACATTTTTTTTGTTGTCTCTATGTTTTTTCAAAGTGGTCATTTTAATCACTATTAAAAAAAAAATTAGTATAGATTTTATACACTATGAAAACCTTTTAAGACAAATTTATGGCTATATTTCAAAAGAACTCAGTGATTAAAGTCTTGTGTTAAAATTGTTATTGAAACAAATGAGACAAAAATAAAAATTAATGACCAAAATGGTCATCTTTTAAAATTACGAGAGATTAAAATGAATAAAAGTTGAAAGTATAAATGCCATAATCGTTGTTTAGTGAAAACATGAAAACATAAGACCACATTGAACTAAAAGCGCATGAACTGAAATAATATTTAAATCCAACTTAATTAGTCTAGTTGAGATATAAATAATGTTGACTGAATATGAAATCTACAATTCTAATAGCATGTCAAATTGTGCTTGAACCCAATGTTTAAACTAATAAGACATGGGTTACAAATTTAAGCATTCCTCAATATTTGAACATTCTTTGAGTTACGATACTATTTTAAAAATATTAATGTGTTTCATAAGATATTCCATACGAAGGATTACAATTTCAATATTGGAATTCTAATTAAACTAGTCAATTGATTAACAACATCTTTAAAGAAGAAAACAACAATAATAAATTAAGGATCATTTTTAAATATGACCAAATAAATCAAAATATATATAAATATAATAAAATATGATAGACACCGTGTAGCATAAATAGATTAGATAGTAATTTATCAAAATTTATCACGAATAAATAGTAATATGTTATTAAATTTATAAGTATTTTCAATAGTTTTATTGTTTAAAATAACATATTCTGATTTTATCTATATATATAAGAAATTCTTAGAATTTTTAGTTAGAACTAGAAGTACATCGCTTTCTAATTTCCTTTTTCTAATTCCACGTGGAAATTATTACCAGGCTTGTTTTTTTTTCTTTTTTTTTTCGTAGATGTGACATTGGAAACCCAAAACAAACGTGGCAAATCTTATTCAATAACCATTTTGTCTTTTCTCTATTGTTTTCCTAAATTTGCATTGATTATATCACAATCCATGGGTAAGTTTTTTACATTCCTTAAAATACACACATAAATTATAAGCTAAATTATTTAAAAAGTAAATTCAAGTACTTAAAAATTAAGACTTCAATTTCATTTTTATATTTTTGTTTTTAAAATATATGCTTTTGTTTTAATTATGATTTTCAAAAATTCTTAATGAGACTCTTAAATTCCTATTCAAATTTTAAATACAAAATTTTTAAGATACTTTTTAAGTTTTCAAAATGACTTCTTTTTAAACATTAGGTAGATAATTAATAACAAGTCATAAAAATTAGTGGATAAAATTAAAAATGGTGTTTATAAGCATAATTTTCTAAAAAAATAAAAATAAAAAGTGAAATAGTTATTAATTAGGCCTATTTTTCTTTAGCTTTTGTACAAAATTTTTAAAATATATTTACAAACGATGTTAGGTGTAGAAATCAAACTTCTAACTTGGAATAATAATTTTAGTTGAATTGTGCCAATTTTGGCTCAAAATAGATATTCAAGCAAGAAAATTACAACTAAAAAAATTATTTATAAGCTTAAATTTGAAAAAGAAAAAGAAAGAGAAAAAAAAATTAGAATGAATAAAAAGTAAAAATGAGTGGAACCCACTCGTATAATTTATTTTAGAGTTATTTTCAAATACGGTAAAATGAATAAAATATTTATGAATATAGCAAAATGTTAATAGTCTATTAGTGATGATTGCACTATTATTAAGGCACTGCGTCATGGTGGCATTTTGAAATATTTTGAGCAGTTATTTTTATTTAAAATAATTTATGTTTATTTTGTGGAGTTTTTTAAATATGATAAAATGAGCCAAACTATTTAGAATAATTTTATTGGCTATCAGCGACATACATTAATAGACTTGAGCGATTAAAGTCTATTACAAGCAAAATTTTTCTATATATAAATAGTTTGATATTTTTTTTATTTTTAATAATTTTTATTATTTTATTATAATTCATATAAATAACTTCCCTGCGAATGCTAACGAGAAAATTGTCAGAAAACCGCCCGAAAGAGAGCGGCAAAAGTGAAGAGAAAGAGAAGAACCAAAATACCATCCCAAATTCAAAACTCCACTGCTTTAGCCGAGCTTTTCCTTCCGTAAAATGCTTGGCCGCCATTGTTTCAGCCACTAAGCTTCAGAGAGAGAGAGTCGTCTTCTCCATCGTTTCAGTTTTTAGAGATTGAGATATGCAGAAGCCTCGGCGTAAAGCGTTGTTGGTCATCAGGAATCTTCTAACATGCACTATGTGTTCAATGGCCCTAGTTTCTGTGTTATCCGTTCCCGGCCAGGTCTTTCCTTCGTCCAGAGACGTTCCGATCTTCTCTCGATCTTACAAACTCCCTAAGGTGATCACCGACCTCCAATTCATTTCTCGCTTATTCGTTCTTTCCTGTTTATTCAATTGCATCATTTTTTATTCTTTTTTGTTCATCTCTGTCGCGATCTTTTTCTTTCTGTTAATTTCATCTTCTTCTCACTGTTTTCTGCTGATGCGTGTGGTTTATTATTACTATTTGGACTAGAATCGACTTTATACATCTGTGCTTGATTTCTTTACTTCAGACCTTCTTTTTCTTGTTTCGTACTCCTTCATAACTAAGCAGGCAGATTTTGTAGTTGAAACGTTGTTTGGACTCTTACTTCTTTTAGCTTTCTTTAAGTTCCTTTTCATTTCTGTAGCAACGTGAATTAAAATTTCAGAGACTGGTTCCAGAGCAAAGCGTGACACAAGAGCTTGCACCGCTTCGTTGGTCCAAAGCTCCTCGTCTTTTTCACAAGGTAAAAACTATGTACTTTTGCTTTCATTCCGACACTGGAGCGTCATTTTGGTTTATTTTTCTGTTTTTCTCAACGCTTTACCCAATTGAGGAATAGACGATTGCTTCACCCTTTTTGCAAATGGATTTAGTTATTTTACAATGCGAAGTAGTTATCTCTTTCCACTTCTTTAGACCTGACCGTTGGCTTGTGGCTGCCAGACCTCAGCTTTGAACGATCTTTGGAATCCTCCTTCGAATCGTGATTTCTTACCCTGCACTGAGCCTAGTCTTAATTACTCATGTAAGACAGTTCGGAGTGACTGTTTGTTTCTCTTAATAAAATAAAATACTATTTTGTGAACCTACACCAATATGCTTGTTATTATTGTTATTATTATTGTTTTATTTTTGGGATTTTTCAGCTCCTGGAAAGTCGAGAGGTTTCCTTCTGGTTCATACAAATGGAGGACTTAATCAAATGCGCGCTGGGGTTTGTAATCACTTTTTTGCACCGTCTTCCTCATTCTCCTCACATGATTTGGCCCGTGTCTGTAAGAATAAGTTTTCTTTTTGTTTTTTTCATACAAAATAAGGTCCATTTATGATGGATGAGCATGTGATTTTGTTCATTTCATTCTAGGAGAAAATGTCGATTAAATGCTTGAGATATAAGATAAACGTGTTTGGTGGTTGAAACATCACAGGAATATTTAAGTATCCCCACTTACAAATAAACATCCAATTATACTATATGCTCTAATAAATAAAGTCATAATTAAAAGTTTTGTGGAGCCCGAAATAACTACACACTTGACAAAATCTGGTGGTAGAAACCCCCATTTTTTATAGGCAGGCATGAATTATTTCTGGTGGTAATATTAGAAAAATCCCAGTATTGAGATCAGTTTATGAGATTATAATTTATATTCTCATAAATTTCTTATAAGTCATGGGTACGTTGGTACTGCATTTCTATCTCAGAGAGAGACCTGAGTTAGCACTCAATTCGTCAATTCATGTATGAGATAAACCAATAAGTTAATCCACAGATGTAGGCTTAAGCAGTACGTTGAAGTTTCTGTGTTTTCACATCATATATATATCTTACGCTTTGGTGAACAATTTTAGGTGTCTGTTTTAAATGAAATACAGAGTATATTTTTTGAGACTTAAGATTGTTTCTCATCCTTAAATTGCAGATATGTGACATGGTTGCAATAGCACGTATAATTAATGCAACCCTTGTGATTCCCGAACTTGACAAACATTCATTTTGGAAAGACTCTAGGTAGATAATATTCTTTCATCTCAACTTCGTCTTTTGTTGTTGTTTATCTAAAGTTTTTCAATTCATGTTTGTTTATTATGCAGCAACTTCTCGGATATTTTTGATGAAGATCATTTTATTCATGCTCTTTCCAATGATGTAAAAGTCATTAAGAAGCTTCCTAAGGATTTTGCTACCATTGAAAGAGCAGTTAAGCATTTTAGAAGCTGGTCTGGCGTTGATTACTACCGAGATGAGATAGCTAGCATGTGGAAAGATCATCGGGTACATAGTTTAATATTTTCCTGTCCACCAACCTTTTCTCAACAATTACAAATGCTAATTTTCTATTTTTTGGCACAGGTTATTCGAGCTGCAAAGTCAGATTCTCGTTTAGCAAATAACAACCTTCCTGCTGACATACAGAAGTTGCGATGCCGTGCTTGTTATGAAGCCCTGCGGTTTGCACCTCAAATTGAAGCTATGGGAAAGGTTGACCAACCTGCCTGAAATTTTCTTGCCTTCTCTTTTTCTTCCCTCTAGGGGGGATTGAATTTGTCAACTTCCTTTCTTGCGAAATAATTCTTAATAGATCTCATTTGTCTTAGCTTTTGGTGGATCGTATGAGATCTTATGGTCCTTACATTGCTCTACATTTACGGTACGAGAAGGATATGCTCTCATTCAGTGGATGCACACATGATTTGTCTCCTGCCGAAGCTGATGAGCTAAGGATGATTAGGTATGGTGGGTCTAGTAGCAACTCATGGTGGTTGCTGATTGTTTGATGCCTAGCATATGCTTATAAATTAAATTTTCAGGGAGAACACATCTTACTGGAAAGTAAAAAACATCGATCCTAAGGAACAAAGATCCAAGGGGTATTGCCCCCTAACTCCAAAAGAGGTTGGAATTTTTCTAAACGCTCTTGGATACCCATCAAATACTCCTATATACATAGCTGCGGGTGACATTTATGGGGGTGAATCTCACATGTCTGATCTCCAACTGCGATATCCCTTGTTAATGAGGAAGGTAGGGAGTTATATTTTCATACTGTTTGATGTATTTCATTTCTTGTATTATTTTAGCCTTTTAAAGTGAGTATTTCTTCTACAGGCACTAATTAAGTACTGCATCTTCCAAAAGAATTTTAAGTATTCCTTCATAATATTTTTATAAGTTTCAAAAATTACTTTTATTTATCTAACAGAACCCCATAAAATTTTTTAAGTGTTTTTAATGGGATTAAGATTCTTCTACTCTTACCAAGTCATCTAAAACTCACCCTTAAGCTAGGATACCATTGGCATCGATCAAATTCAATGGAAGAAACTATAGAAATTGGTTTATCAATAGTCGGCAACTTCAATCCAAAATGAGTATTGCTTATCTGGGTGTTAATAGATTGTGCAATGATATTGTTATATAGTATAGTCTTCCAGTGTTGCTTCCTCACATCACACCTCACTTTTTCAGGAATTTTTGGCATCTTCTAAGGAGCTTGAACCTTTTGTCCATCATGCATCTCAAATGGCTGCTCTGGACTACATTGTATCTGTTGAAAGTGATGTATTTATATCCTCATATTCTGGAAACATGGCTAGGGCAGTTGAAGGTCACCGCCGTTTCCTTGGACATAGGAGAACGATATCGCCAGACAGGCAAGGCTTTTGTACATATAATTTTCAATTCATTTGTGCACATAATATTTGGTGAAAATGGTTTTTAGCTTCTAAACTTTATCAAACAGGAAAGCCCTTGTTCGCCTGTTTGACAAACTTGAACAAGGAACCATGAAAGAGGGGAATAACTTAGCCACCCGAATTATTGAATTGCATAAGAGAAGGTACATTTCTGCCTCTTAAATCTTAAAAAAAAAAAAGAAAAAAAAAACTGAAAATATGGAGAGAAGAGGGTTTCAGGATCATCATTCTTTTAATATTTCAAGAAAAGTTCTATATTTCCTATCTCACATAAGACAATGCTGAACAAAACCCAAAATTTCAAACAGATGACCCATTCTCATCCCCTAAATGATTAATGACTCGCCTTCGAAAACAAATGAAATCTAACCTTCTGCTTACGTCAAAGTGCACCATTGTATTTTATATAGTATTGCGTTAAGAATGATCATGTCTATCGTAGCCCTAACTTGATGGCCATTTCCACAATATTCACGATGAAAGGATAGCAAAGTGTGAGAAAAATGAAAATTGCAATAGACATGGCTATGCCTAACATGCTACTGTATAAGCAAAATGTTAGATTTCATTTGTTTTCGGGGCGGGTCATTAATCATTTAGGAGACTGAGAATGGATCATCCATACAAAAATTGCTTCTATATACCTACTTAAAAAATTATGTCCCGTGTTCTTCTTCAGGCAAGGGTCTGCAAGGAAGAGAAAAGGCCCCATTTCAGGAACTAGAGGAATGGATAGGTTTCGTTCAGAAGAAGCTTTTTATGTTAATCCTTTGCCGAACTGTTTATGTCAGAGACAACAACCAAATTCACAAACTTCGTCTTTCACTCGAAGATAAAAAGTATATACAAATATGGAATTAACTGAAAAAAATTGTGCATGAAGAAGAAGGCTTTTGGCCTCGTGGTTTCTGATGTCAATGGAGGCATTAAGGATACAGAGTTTGTATATCACGGGAAAGTATAGATTGTTGCGGAATGATTAACTGAGTTAATTTGCTTCCAATTATAATATCGGAAGCTAACATCGACTTAATTAGCTTGCGAGGTTACCATTACGTTTTGCTGTTGATGCTTCATAAAAATATGCAACTTTCCAGTTGCCTGCCTTGTAATTTATATATAACTAGTCATTTATTTAATCAATAAAGCTCATGAGTTTTACTAGACTTATTATACCATTGTCTGCTTTTGGATATATTCCTTTCATTTGCAACGCAGTATTGGGGGAAAATATATTGGATGGTTTGTTGTTTTTATTGTTGTCAGACTTTTTATTTAGTTTGATATTAATTAGATAAGCCTGTGATGATAGATATGTAAATGAAACCATTATCTTTAATAGTATAAGACGTTTCAGGCGAAACAAAAAGACTACAACCGAAATGGAAACCGAGCGTTTCCTGGTTTAAAAATGCCGAATATCGTCTCAATCATCATTTGTCTGGACTATTCGGAGTAAGTTCCTTGGCTTGGACAAGACATTTAGTCCATGTCGCTATTCCTGCATCCAGGGGAGAATCCGTTCGATGGAATAATTTCTTAGATGTATTGCCACATCCCCAAGGATTAGGACCACTTTTTACAGGTCAGTGGAATCTTTATGCTCAAAACCCCGATTCAAATAATCATTTATTTGGTACTTCCGAAGGAGCAGGAACTGCCATTCTAACCCTTCTCGGGGGATTCCATCCGCAAACGCAAAGTTTATGGCTGACTGATATGGCTCATCATCATTTAGCTATTGCATTTATTTTTCTTGTTGCTGGTCATATGTATAGAACTAACTTCGGGATTGGACACAGTATAAAAGATCTTTTAGAAGCACATATTCCGCCGGGGGGACGATTGGGGCGTGGACATAAAGGTCTTTATGACACAATCAATAATTCGCTTCATTTTCAATTAGGTAAGATGGATATCTATATCACATCATTGTGGAAATATGTGAGGGTTCATTATGAACCTAACAAATTCTATGGCTCAAAATTAGGTTATGTGTTCGTTCACACGAATTTAGTGTGGAATGATATCCAATATTAAGTGTTAAAATAAGGAAGTTAACCTAAGCCTTATTAATCAAATAATTGAATATATATAGATAAAAAGATACTTTTTTTAGATAGTAGACACTCAATAACAATTCGATCTTTTCCAATGAAAGTATGAACAAAGTACCAATTTTCATGTAAAAGTTTGATGGTTATATTCTCCCTTCAACAATTATTTAAAAAAAAACAAAAAACAAAAAAAAGCTCATGCCTTTTCTTCTCTTCATGGATAGTCCCCCCCTCAATTTGTAAATTTATGGGAAGGAAGAAGAGGAATGACCATAGAGTGGAGCTTAAACGAGGAAAGGAAAGAAAACAGAAAAAAGAGACATAAATGTTAAAAGTAATAATAAAAAAAAAAAAATTGAGGNTAACTTCGGGATTGGACACAGTATAAAAGATCTTTTAGAAGCACATATTCCGCCGGGGGGACGATTGGGGCGTGGACATAAAGGTCTTTATGACACAATCAATAATTCGCTTCATTTTCAATTAGGTAAGATGGATATCTATATCACATCATTGTGGAAATATGTGAGGGTTCATTATGAACCTAACAAATTCTATGGCTCAAAATTAGGTTATGTGTTCGTTCACACGAATTTAGTGTGGAATGATATCCAATATTAAGTGTTAAAATAAGGAAGTTAACCTAAGCCTTATTAATCAAATAATTGAATATATATAGATAAAAAGATACTTTTTTTAGATAGTAGACACTCAATAACAATTCGATCTTTTCCAATGAAAGTATGAACAAAGTACCAATTTTCATGTAAAAGTTTGATGGTTATATTCTCCCTTCAACAATTATTTAAAAAAAAACAAAAAACAAAAAAAAGCTCATGCCTTTTCTTCTCTTCATGGATAGTCCCCCCCTCAATTTGTAAATTTATGGGAAGGAAGAAGAGGAATGACCATAGAGTGGAGCTTAAACGAGGAAAGGAAAGAAAACAGAAAAAAGAGACATAAATGTTAAAAGTAATAATAAAAAAAAAAAAATTGAGGCGTGACATCATAAAGATGAGCCACGTGGCTGAGTGTAGCCACCGAGCGAGTAAGTTTTATTCTATATTTAACGAAAAATACTTACCTCCATTTCTCACCTCACTTATGTTTGAGTTTCCACTAAATTATCTAATCTTAATAATTTGCTGCATAGGAAAATATTTTTATGTTATATTTTCAAAATATTGTGATTTCTATGGGTAGATAATAGTGAAATTATAGTATTAAATTTTTATCAATGATATTTTAATGTTTTCATGAATGAATCTAATATCAATGTGAGGGATGAATCAATATTTTCATTATATTGTAAAAAAATTTATTAAATATAAAAAATAAGCAACAAAAAATCTCTAATATAAATATAACATAAATAATCGATATATAAAATTATTTAAAAGTCATAAAATATTTATTTTTAATTTAAGTTTATTTTTCCATAAATATCCATGAATTAGGCTTAGGCTTGAGTGAATGCATCAATCATAAAAACGAAGAGAGGGGAATATGGTGGGCCCGACGGGAAATGACGTGGAGGACAGATGGAAGCATCCAAGTCCGGATCAGGATATGATGACAAACTCGCACTCTCCACAAATATAGGGCTTCAGATTCTTTGTTTTCCTTTCCTATTCCACGTGCTCTCTTCCTCTTCGTCCTTCCATTTTCTTCCACACACAGCTCGCTTTATCGACAATGGCACTCTCCTTCCTCTCTTCCGTGCCTTCCTTTCTCCCTCTCCTTCCTCCTCCTCAAGCCGCCCTCTCCCCTGCTACTGTATTTCCTTCGCACACTGTAACTCTTCCCTTTCTTTCATTATCCCAACCGCATTTTATTTTCATGATGAAAAATCTGCGCTACTTGTCCTAAACCGACCTTCTAATTGCTGCCTGACCCTACATTCTCTCGCATGAAATTTCAGGTCAGAGTTCGTTGTGCTCAGATCCAAACGGATGCTAACAACGAGGATCGGTTTAGTAGAAGAGATGTTCTTCAAGGTTTTGGTGGTACTCTTGCTCTGGTGAGAGCCATTTCTCTTTCTCCTTCTCTGTACTAGGAGATATTTTTTTGGCCAGTGAATTAATTCGATTAGTGCTTTACGATTACTTATTTCCTAGTTTGATGTGTTATTCGTTTGATATGAGAGTAAAATGCGCTGTATTAAGCATGCATCAGTTAGTTAGTTTAGTTGCTTGCTCAAAATGTAAGAAGAGAGTGAGCGATCAAACGCTTATTTTAGAAAATTGTATGAGTTCGAATGAGTTAGAATGAAGTGATGATGAGTTTCTGCCAGTTGTGACTTCTTACTTAGGGATTAATGGTGAACTCTGACCTAATGGTGGAACCGGCTTATGCTGCTGATTTAATACAGCGAAGACAGCGATCTGACTTTTTATGTAAGTTATATTCGTCTGCATTACTGTTTCCAGTCGATTGTTTATTTGTTGTTGCCATTCCCTAGGTGTTGAAACATCTAGTAAATAATGCACAGTGATGAGTTTAATTCCAGCGATTACATGTTTACAAACATTACCATAGTACCTACTACTCCCATTCAGCATTTAACATGTCATTAAATGGTTTATTAATTTATTGTTTCTTTATTTCGTGGGCCCCCACGTAATTCTCAAAATGCTACTTTTGTAGCATCCAATGAATGAAGATGGTATAGAAACGTAGTACTAACACCTATGTTACTTATTCCGCTTTTACATTATTGATTGCAGCAAATATCAAGGGGACCCTTTTTACAGCTATTAAGGTATAAATCCAATAAATCATTACTAGACTCAAGCTAATAGACTGGGGTAAAATTTATTTCTTTTAAGTACATTTTTAACAAAGCCACTAATGTTAAGGCTTGGATACTTGAATTGAGTTCAACATGTGAAATAAGGAAGAATAATGCTATATGGATTTGAGTTTTGTGTTAGATGATATAAACTTAAATTTAAGTTCACTCATCAGCTTAAACTTTTGGGTTAATCGGTGATTTTAGCACTTTAAGACCTATTGAGTTTAGACTCAGGAGCTTAAGTAGGATAGTGTACATTTAATCCATTTAATATATTCTCGAAAAAATTTTGGTTTTAATTGCTATGGCTGTTTTAGGTTGCACATTGAAGATCTATGTTCTTATAATCATACACTTGTTCTTGGAGGAGATGCTGATCCCCTTTGTTTTCTTTGTTTATCTCAGAAAAATCCAGACGTTGTTCCCTCCTTTTTAACATTGGCACTAAATGATGCCGCGACTTACGACAAGGTCGGACGAAAATACTTCCTCTCTTAAAATTATATATCTGGGTTTGATTTTACTGCATTGACAAACTAAATAGATTGAAGGAAGAGGCTAATACGATTTCATCGAGTTTGTAGGCCACTAAATCTGGAGGGCCAAATGGATCCATCCGCTTCAGGTACTACATTTTAGGTTTCATTACAGACTTTTGCATTTCTGGTGCATCATTGATAATTTGCATGCACTATTCAAGTATGGTATCCTATTACTAGTTTTAAATCATTGTCATCAATGCACGTTTTCTAGTTGCAAAATTATTTTCAGGCATCATATAGTACAGTTATGCATCAAGTAGTTTAGTTCTATTTTACTAGAAGCATTCGTGTAAAATAATACATTAGCACTTTCTTCAATATAAAATCAGTCAACTTCTTTTCCATGCTTTCTGCCATGAAGTTCAGAGATTTCCAGACCTGAAAATGAGAAGTTGTCTGCTGCTCTGAGTTTATTAGAGGAAGCAAAGAAGGAGATAGATTCTTATTCAAAGGGTGGACCTATTTCCTACGCAGATCTTATTCAATTGGCAGGTTTAATGGCTTAACAATTTCCATCTCTGAACTTCTTCCATGCATTGGTCAATTGCATTCTGATACCCTTTTTTCTTTTTCTTTTTTAGTTTTGTAATAAATTAAAATGGTGCAGGTAATTAGCTAAGTTGTGAGTGTCAAAGCCCCTCAAATTTATAGAATCTTTCAATTTCTTGTGGGGATGAGTTGGAGTAGGATGTTGATAATGGTCTGACTTTGTATTTGTGTATTCTGTTAATGCTAGTGCCTTTTCTGAATAAACAATAACAATAAGATCAAGTTCATTTCCTCCATGCAGCACAAAGTGCCACTAAATCCACCTTTCTAGCGTCTGCCATCAGAAAATGTGGTGGGAATGAAGAAAAAGGAAATTTGTTATATACTGCGTATGGCTCCAACGGGCAGGTCAGTTATGCTGCATGGACATCTGAATGTTTATCACAGATATACTAATCCAGTACATGCATGAGCCTGATAAGTGTGTCAGTGGATCACCCACTGACAATCTTACACAGGATCATTTTAACATCCATCCAAATGGATTGATGGTAGAGTGAGGAATAGGATCTCTCGTCAGTTCAACTAGAGGGTTGTCGTGATATTCGTATTATTGATGTCTTCTTTTAGCAATTACATAGTGAATTGAGTGATACTACTTCTCTAAGCTGACAATCCTCTATGTGGTCCGATTCTCCAAGTCCACATTTCTTCTTAAATCTTCTGAGTAGCTCTTGGGCAACAAAAGCCAGGCAATCAATCTGATCTTGTCAAGAGATGTTAGAGTGAATAGGGTTATTCAGAAAGAATGCTTCTGGCTACCAAAGTTAATTAAAATAATCATGAAAAGGAGTTTCTTGTATCTGTTTATGTTTATTGACAACAAAAGATTGTGCTAACTCAATTGAAGGACGTGGTGAAGTCATCACTACAAGTTTGGTTACAGTTGCCAATACGACTGTTGTGGATACCTAGAATTTCTCATATTAATTCATAGCTGCCAAAATAGTTAATGCCTATTTATGTGCTTTCTATGGAAATATATGGTGAGTGAACAAATTTTTTCAGTATGATATCTGGTTGAGATGATCTAAGGATCCTCTATTTATCTCGTTCTAATTGGTTGGCGATTTGTTTGCCTTTGTCCAAATGGATAGAGAAAAGATGCTTTGTTCTGAAACTTGTAGTCTACGCATAAGCAGCTATGAATTTTGTGTAAAAAAGGAACATGTACATTCTCCAAATTTTTACTATTGGGGGCATAACACAAACAACAGTGTCTCCTTGTGCCTACAGTGGGGCTTGTTCGAAAGGCAATTTGGAAGATCAGATGCTGAAGCGCCTGATCCTGAGGGAAGGGTTCCCATATGGGGGAAAGCTAGCGTGCAGGAAATGAAAGATAAGTTCTCTGCTATTGGATTTGGTCCCCGACAGGTATGTTCCTTAATTTAAAGTTCCATTTGAAATATTTTGCTGCCTACAAGTAGTCCATATAGCGGATTATATATGTCAGAAAACTCAATTGATCTCCGCAGAGAAGTATAATAAAATGAGAAATAATAATATGCCAGTACTAATTCAGCCTACCACTATTCTGTCTTATGTAGCTGTATTGCATACCTTATCATAGAGCCTAAGTTTTGATGGGTTGAACAGTCAATATATTGACAAGAAAATAGTAAATAAAAGAATATTTAGATAGGGTTAGTAGTAGTTTGTTAGGTTCCTATTCACCTGCTCACAGAAAAAAAACCCAACAAGTACTATCGAGAAAACAAGACAATCGATTCCCTAATCTTATATATTCACTTCTCAGTAAATATCAACAAGTTCAACGATTACAATGAACTTGAAAGAACATCTAAAGAAGATAAAATGAATTAACGTGTAGGACTCAGCACATTCAAGAGAGCTGAAATTCTCTCCAAGAAAGCTTCAGTGCTTCCACCATATTCTTTGCACATCGCACCCTTCAGGCAGCCCAAAAACCTCTACTACGCCTCTCTCCCGAACCATGGTCCGCTCTTCAGTCTTCATCAAAAGGGCTTTCTCCGTTCTACTAACGACTTGACCCTTTGGAATTTCCACTCTTACCCTTCCTCATTAAGTGAATAATCGGGGGCCTCACATAGTTGTTCATGGAAAGGAAAGGACATCCATCTTTGCATTACTTGAAATTTGCCCAAAATAGTGAGTGAAATAATTTTAAGAGTGTGTCCCTCTTATAACACCTTATAAGGCAAAGACTGCTATAACTGCCAGTGTTAGTTTCCTTAGTGCAGTAGTGAGAGAGAGAATAGAGAAAGTGGGGCTAGATTTTTTTAATATGGTTTACTTCTTAATATAAACAATTGGTTAAAAAATTATCTAAATTTGGTAAATATTGTTTAATGTATAAAATAAAGAAACTCCCCTTCTACGTTTATGCCACAATGGTTGATTTCCTTTACATTGGTTGATTTTTTTCTCAAGGACCCCTGTATTTCCTGTGTCACTGTCTGTTGATGGAGATGTTCATTCTCCCAAAGAGGTCTGGAATGCACTAATATAATATATTTAATACTAACACTTATGTTATGCCCTCGTGAGCTTAGCTCAAGTTACTACATTTTGGAGTTTCATGTTCAGACTACACCTGGAGAGATAACTAAGATTACCTTTTTTACTGGATGATTGACTTGCTTTTAAGTTAAAAAGAAAGAACTACTAAAACAAAAGACTAAATCTTGAATGAGGTACAAAGATGCAAGGCCCCGAAATTATGTTCAGATTCTTTTGTTTGCTATTTACTATTGATTGAATGTTAAATCTTGTTTGGACTTTCGGCAGCTAGCTGTTCTGTCTGCATTTTTGGGTCCTGATCAGGCAGCAACTGAGGAGTTACTAGCCTCAGATCCTGATGTTTTTCCATGGGTTCAAAAGTATCAACGCAGCCGTGAAACAGTATCTCAGACTGATTATGAGGTGAGTACGTGATTATTTATTTCTTTTCTAGTCAGCATTAAATTGGATGATATTTCATACTAAAGACCAGTCTTGAGAATGTTTAGGTTTCTACCCTTTTTTGGTTGGCATGAATAAGATTTCACATAACTGCTTTTGCTTTCAGTCTAATCACATCTTTACATATTTGAATGCCATATATACATCTCCATTTGACCTCATATTCTCATACTCAGCTTTATGACCTATTCCTTCAGGTTGATCTAATAACCACTCTTACAAAAATAAGTAGCTTGGGACAGCAGATAAATTACGAGGCTTACACCTATCCAGTTAAGAAAGTTGATTTGAGCAAACTCAAGTTATAGCCAGTCTCAAAAGGACGATAAACCTGAAGAAAGCTACTCTGAAACCGATTTTATACCTCAGCTTCTTCCAGATAAATAACAGCAGGCTTCTCGATAATTATATGGGAAGAGTTGTTTTGTAGGCCTTGGCCGTAACTTACAATTGAAATCCACTAAAACTTTTAGTTCCAATTATGTTCAGTCTTTCCCTTCAAGCCAGCTGCTTTATGAGTCAAAAGTCTCAGCTGTAAGTACACACGCACTCCAAAAGGGGAGCAAGCATTCTATACCTACCATAGAGAACTGTATTATATTTACTCATAGCAAACGCAAAGGAATGAGACATCTTCAGAAGAAACTACTCGAAGGAATACGTAAATCATAGATACGTAAGCCCACCAAATGGTAAAATGTAATATAGCAATCAGCTGCCATAAGTTAAACCATAGAACCTACAATTGGGAAATCAATCAGGTAAATGTCAGTTCTTTGAATTTCTCACTCTTTCAACATAAATATGTTGTGTGGACTGCAAAATTTCAAATTTGTGGAATAAGACTAAGTGAAATTGCCTCAGGACGCTATGTAGCTGTGGGAGCAATTAGCTCTAGACCACCCATGAAAGGCCTCAATGGCTCAGGAATAATAACAGACCCATCTTCCTGCTGATAATTTTCAAGCAAGCAAATGATCATTCGAGGCACAGCACATGCTGTTGCATTCAATGTGTGAACAAATTGTGTAGGTGCCAGATTGCCTCTACTCTTCTTTGAAGTTGTTGATACGAGTTCTTGTGGACGATATCGGATTCCCAATCTGCGGCTTTGATAGTCTGTACAATTTGATGCACTTGATATCTGTTGACAACAACAGCGTGTGATTTATAAAGAAGATTCAAATGTCTAATGATGGTTTAACAAAGAAGAGAGAATTGAGTACCTCGCCATATCGTCCCAAACCTGGCATCCATGCCTCCACATCAAATTTTCGATAAGCAGGTGCGCCTAAATCTGCTGAAGCCATATCCAAGGTCCTACGAGGACAGAGATGAAGTGAGATGGAGCAGCCAAAAGGCAAAAGCAGATGTGTTATTCAAACAATAACATGACAATGAAGATAACTAAAAGCAGATTCTTACTTGAAATGCAATCCCAGTGATGAGAATAGGTCCTCTTCAATCCTTATGAGTTCTTCGTGGTAAGACTCGCCCTCTTCAGGTCGGCAAAATATAAACATTTCTACCTTGCTGAACTGGTGAACTCGATACAGGCCCCTGTTCTTCATCAGATTAATGAATCAAATACTTACTAGAAAAGAGGCAACTGTGTTAATGATATGGGCGAAACGAAAGAGGTGACACTAAGGCTAAGGGCTTGTTCATTTATAAAAAGATGAAGATTACAAATGAAAGTGGAATCACAGCCTTAGAAATGTTGATTTAGGAAAGAGATTTAATACATGTTTGGGAGTAGAGTAATTTTTTGAAACTGTTGTTTGAAATTCCTTTTTGAAATTGTCAACATGTCTTAAAAATTGGGTAGTAATCAAAATCTCTGCATGGCAAGCCTTTACGTGGGCTTCATGGGCTGTCAATTCATTTTATTAAAAGAAAATACGCAAATATTCACAGGTGCTCACTCTTTGAAGACAGTCATCTAGGCAACACAACAGGCGCACTGACCCCAAGTTGCAGCACCTCTTGCATTACCTCTTGCATTAGGCGCGCGTTTGGGGTTGTCTCAGTAACATTAAACATGACAAAAGTTGTTTTAACCGCTTCAAAATCACTCCCAAATATTTCTTCGTTATATAAAATAGAGTTATTGAGGAAAACAAAAACAGTCAGGGAAGTATAACGGTCGGTACCTTGTTGCAACTCCAGCCGCACCTGCCTCCGTACGAAAGCAATGAGAATAAGCAACATACTTCAAAGGTAATGAAGACTCAGAAAGGATGGAATCCATGTGAATCCCTCCAACAGGAATCTCTGCAGTACCAATGAGGCATTGGTCACTTCCCTCAATGGAATAAACCTGCCAACCAACAAGCCAAGGGTGTGAAAGGATTGTAGCTAAATCATCTTACAATATAGCTGAAAAGAAGGCACTCATTCTTCTTGGCTATGTCTAGACTGGAGAGCAGAGACTTAAAATGACATTTAAATCACATCTATATGTATAATAAATCATCTTGTACTGGAAAGTTATCTCACAACATTGAAGCTAGCAATAATACCACAGAAAACTGAAAAAAACCGAAAAAAAAAAAAAATGCAAAACCTGAGTATTTTCGCCACGAGGTTGGAATCCACACTTTTCAACTACTGTGGACCTAACAATTTCTGGGGTTATTAAAGGAGTAAAGCCCCTCTTCATGACTTCAGAGAGTGTCCAGTTGATCAAACCAATTTCTAACATTACTGCCGCATTTTTTAGGTAGTAGAACTTAGATCCACTGACCTGTATAAACCAGCAAAATTTAACACTAAGGCGGTTGCGCATTCATAAACGTTGAGGACACTAGTACAAGATCAAAATAAGTATAGGCCAAGTTGAGGGTGATTGATTGAACGTCTCAAACTTAAACAAAAGTGGCAAAGTCTGATATATAATATTCCATTTGCATCAAAACTTAACAGCTATAACTGAAAGGTCATAAATAGAGATGATGAACAACTAAACCAATACTCACGAGCATAACAAAGGGAGCGAGGACGACATCTAGCTCAATATGTCATACAAGCTTAAACTATTTATCTTTTAAAGATATAGTCCTCCAAATTTATTACATAGAATGACAAACTTTAACACCAATAGAAAAGGAAAGAAAGAAAAAAAAAAAAAAGAAGAAAGAATGTAAAGAATGCTTCGGGAAGAATTAAAAGACTCAAGAGAATAGCTTTCTTCACGAACATTTTCATATAGACATCACAAGGTGAACTAGCAGCTCTAAAGTACCTTAAATTGAACAAGGATTGTACCTCAGCAGCAGCATCAAAGTCAAAAAGGTTTAGCTGCTTCCCAAGTTCAAGATGATCTTTAACAGGAAAATTGAACTCCCTCGGGCTACCAACCTACAAAAGAGATTGCAGGGCATAAACCTACCATCCTAAAGGAGTGGTGTAAGGAAATATAATTCAGAGTTTGAAAAGCAGAAATACCGTCTTTCTTATTATCGAGCAGTCCTCCCCACCAATAGGAACATCTGGATGGGTCGTGTTTGGTATACATTGTGCTTCTTGTTGAAGCTGTTCTGTTAGTTTAAGAAGGTTTTCTTCCAAAGAAACCAATCCTTCCTTCAGATTCTTTCCTGAAAAGAGAACACCAGAGTAAATTTGGTACACATGGAAATTGAAAATGAAGCTGATGACATTTTCAGACAGAAAAATGCATACCTTCCTCTATGAGTTTTTGTCGCTCAGATGGTTCCAGCTTCCCTTTCATCTTGTTTGCAACCGCATTCCTTTCTGCACGAAGCCGCTCGACTTCCTGCTATCTGTGAGTAACAGTTAGCTAAGCATTGATTTAAAAAGGGGCAAGAGAACTAGTTTGATGGGCCGTCTTTGCGTGTAGTTGGCAACTAAAATTTCGATGAAAGTATCAGAATTATTACAGAGTTAATCCATATGATAATTGAGTCAATACCCAGAAAATAAAAGGAGGGAAAAAACCAAATCAAAATCTAACCTTCTGAAGACTTAACATTTTGTCATAAAGCTGGAGCACAAGGTCCAAATTAGCACCAGATTTCCGATTCTCTATGTTTGACGCCACTAAATCCTTGTTATCCCTAATCCACTTGAAGTCTATTGAAGCTTTCCATTGAGGCTTCACAACTAATCCAAATCAAGAATAACAATACACAACATCAAACGAAGCAAATTGGAGGAACCAAAGAAATGTTAACGACAATAATAACGATGAGAAAATGAAATTACCCTTTTCTTCTCCGGCGATTGCAGTGGGAGGGTCGACTTGGACCGCCGGCAATGAGAAAGCTCGAACGAGCAATGGAGATGGAGGTCTGTGGCAACGGAAAGAAGGATGAAGCGAAGAGAGGGAAGGGGTACTGGTGGGTGGCCGGAAAATGAGACGGGAAGTGGAAGAGGCTGGAAAGGCGGCGAGCTTAAGGGTTTGGAATCCCATTGTTGGGGTTTTGAGGAAGCTTTTGGTTGGCGGGAAGGAATGGAAGTAGCGGATGGCTGCCCTTTCCCCAATTATCTTCATCTTCTGATGTACGGAAAACAACAGGTTGTAGTCTGGGGAGTGGGAAAAAATAAATATAACATATATTATAATTTTTTATCTTCCGTCCAAAAATACCTCTCCAATTTCCAAATTACTCTCAAGCTTTAAAAAATTAAAATTCAAAATTCCTTTGGAAAATGCTAAAAATATATGAAATTAAACTGCCAGGTTGCAAAACTAACTTTAAAATTAAAATAAATAAATAAATAAAGGATGCTACCTCCATTGGTACAGTCAAGTTGTTTGAAGTTTTTTTGAGTTTGAAAATAACGATATGTTTTTCTTTTTCGTATACATACTCTGGTGTTTTGCTATTTGTCAAATTCTTACCCTAATTTGATCAACAACCAAAACTTTAAGTTAAAACATAAGATCTCACAAATTTCAAAATTAAAAGCTCCCTTCCAAACGTAGCAATATGATAAATAGTCAAACAAAAAAAAATTAAAAAAAAAAAGTTTTTGTCTATTAACAGATACATCTTTCTTATTGTTATAGTCCACTTAACTAAAGTGGATAGCATTTCTATTTATCTTTTTTTTGGACAAACATATGTCTAACAGTTAACAAAAAGGTGAATGCAAGGGTAGTGGAGAATGAGATAAAAGAGGGAAAATTGATAAATAAGAAGGTATTAACGGTTTTAGTTCATATACTAACATAAGTGTATTTTTTGACGATGTAAGAGGATTCAAACCACATGCCTCCTGATCATTAAATGTGTTAGTTAAAGTATACTCACTTTCCATAAAATTTTAAACTTTTAATCTTTTCATCATAAATAAATCTCAAGGTACAAGAGTCAAATTTTGAAAACTAAAATAGAAAAACAATAGCTTTTAATTTTTATTTAAAAAAAAAAAAAAAAAAAAAATTCTAGAAAAACTAGGAAGAAATAAGTATAAGTTTTAAAGAAAATTTGAAGCAAAACTATTACCTAATGGAGCCTTAACTATCATAATTGACCTTTTACAATTGGTTTAAAACTCTTGTAGAAAAGTGACACAAATTAGCTCCAAATTTATTCTCAATATCTTGTTTCAAGGTGCATTTAAAATGATTCAAACACTCGTAGACATCATTCCTATCAAGTTAGTTAAATTTTTCGGTCAAATGACCTAATTGAAAAGTGGCATGACTATTAAGACTATTCTAAAGTACCTTTTAGGTTCATGTAGTGTTTGGGTAGAGACGTTATTAGAGTGACTACCACAACATAGCAAGTAGTTTCATATTGCTAGATAGATGAAAGGTAAATTATAAAACTAGTTTAAAATTTGGAGTTGTTAGGGGACATACAAATATTGAATTTAAATTTAACAATTATTAATGTTCAATAAGAATTTCAAGTTGTTAAGGGTAAATTATCTAGAATGAATCCTAGGAACCTAATTTGGGAATGGAGAGAGATTGTGAGAGAAGTAGGTAGTGTTTGAGATCCCATAAGAGGCTTAAGGCCGACAAAAGGCACACAACATGAATAAGCAATATATATCAATTGGGCTCAAAGAGTATGGATGGACTATGTATCTAAAAGAAAATGTCAACCCACACCACCAATCAAACACCCAAGGTTTGAGGGCAACCACTGTGGGCTAGTCATGGCCTCATCGACTCCACGGGCCAACCATTAGTGAGTCAGGTAGTGTGGATTAACAAAGGCTAAAGGTCGAGCCTTAAAGCTCGCCTTACGCCCCTCTCTCTTATGCTCTTACTTGAAGACGCTTGAGAATGATTTTTGGGTGGGGGTATTAGTGAGCTCAATCCTTTGTTACTCTATAAAATCTTTGTATAGATAAAAAGAGTAGATGGTACACCCAAGGGTCACAAAAAACTACACTAATCTATTGTTTAAGATAGTTATAAATTTGATATTTACTTGAGCGTCAAAGTATATGTCGCTTAGTGTCACGGTCATGCTTGTCTAGGGCGTGTTGCCCGTGGCCGCATGCCCGCCTCGACCCCTTTTACTATGCTTTCATGTTATGTACTTTATTTTACTAGTTAGTATATTTTCCTAGTGTTTTTTTTTGTAAGTGACCGCTCGCCACTTTGCATGTGTAAGGGTGACAATTCCACAATTGTTTAGAATGTACTATATGGGCGTGAGACTAACCATCAAATCCTCATACCCAGAGTTGTGAGCTATAAAGCCGTTGTTGTCCCTTTTTGCTTTCTAGTCTTACAACACATCTTAATTTCTCAAACATGCTTTCAAACATTTGCGAAAATGCTTTTCCTCTAAAACCCGTTTTCTAAAACCGTTTTCCTTGGAACGGGGCCGGAGGTTACGAGAGGCACTCGGTGTGCCGTAGGCGATCAGAATTTGATCAGACTGACTTGTTCACGAACTAGAACAAGTGCCGCACAATCATTTAGTCCAGCGCAGAACTACGATTGTGACACTTAGCACTACACTGATACACAATTTTTTTTTATTTATTTTGTGTCTTACGAGTATTGGTTTGGTTTTCATTATCTAAAGTTACCAACTATCCAAGTTTCAGTATCCATACAATCTATTGTTATTTGTTTCATTTATTGATATATGCATAGAAATAAAAATATGATGTATATACTCACAATAAATAAACAAATATACATATATATTCGTCATTTTTAATAGACAAAAATCATAATATTTTTAATTATAGAGTTTTGATACCCAAAAGAAAAAAAAAAAAAAAAAAAAATTTCATTGAATTTTAATAATAAAAAAAAAAAAAAAAAAAAAAAAAAATAAAATATAATATGTAATTTTAAAAAAAAAAAAAAAAAAAATTTTTTAATTTAAGTTTTTTATAACCCAAAAAAAAAAAAAAAAAAAAAAAAAATCTCATGGAATTTTAATATTCTTAGTTAATGATCACTACTATGCTTAAACCCACTGTCCAAAATTTCTTTGCTAGGTCGTGTAGAAAATAGCATAATATTAAGATAATAAATAAGGACTATTTTTTAAATATAGAAAAATAAAAAAAAATTATATTTACAAATATAGTAAAACTTCATTGTCTATCTGTGATAGACTACTATCTATGTCATAATAGATACATATATTAGTCTATCGTAATCTAACGCAGATAGACTATAATATATTTTTATTATTTGTAAATATTTTTTAACAGTTTTGTCATTTAAAATAATTTTTCAAGAAATAACTTAATATTATAGTGCTAATTATTTCTTAATCTTTAATGTAGAAGAAAATGAAAAATGAAATTTTTTTCTCATACGAACTCAATTTCAAACTCTTTTTTAATTCAACAACACACAAGATTAAGATTCAAACTAAGCCAGTAACTCCAAATAATTTACTACTTAAGATGAGATAACAAAATCGTAATCTCAATTTTTTTTTTCTCGTTTTTTTTTTCAACAATTGCGAGGGTAAAACTCAAATTGTTAACCTTTAAAGGAATAATTTACGTTTTTGAACTTTATGCCGTGATTGACTCATAATCTCAATTCATTCCAAGCGATTTCACTCTATTATTTTCTTTTTATCATGTGCATAAAAGTCAATAGTCAAGAGATCAAGCTCGTTATATGCAACACTTATAAAATTGATTTTTTATATCTTGACTTTATAATAGAATTTATTACAATACAAATTAATTTTTGGAAGCCACACCACATAAGTCCACACCCATGGACCCATGGAAGAAACATTTTTCATCTTGAAAGTGCTCTAGTAATTAAGATGTCACACTCCAATAAATGATTTATGCATATAGCAAACTAACCATAGTTTATTATTATAATTATTATTATTATTATTATTTGTATTTAATTACCATAATATGTGACAAATGAAAAACACTATTAGCCAGCTAGTGGATTGAAGAGACAAAATGAGAAAAATGGATGTTCACACATAAATAAATTTATTTCTTTTCATTTCTTTTTTACAAATATTCTTCAATGTTTAAACATTTTAATTATTTTTTTAAATGAAAAAAAAAAGATTCCATATTTGTGTGGTATTAAAATTAATAAATTGTATAATTTGCCATTAAACTATAAAAACGATTATAATTGTACCCACATACATTTAAGGATATATATTTTAAAAAAATAATAATTATATATATAAACCATATTTTGGGTGGAGACTTGTGTGCTACTATTTCATAAGTTTGATTTTTCATCAAACATCTCAATCACACTTTATGTTTGCAAAAGTCTCTATTTTTGGTCTACTCTCTCTTTGTTGATATGTTTATCAAAAAATCTTTCTCCCCTTGTTTTCATTCTCTGTCTAGAAGGCTTATTTATCAAATTCTCCGATCTTCTTTCTTCCACATATAATCTAACCCTACTAGAAGAAAAAAATCGAGAAAAAACTATATCGATCTGTCTAAAACTAGTTGAACTATGCTGATCAGATTAGACAATACATTTCCATACATATCAATACATATTAATATACATACTCAAAATCATGTTATCGTTTAACAATTTTTTTAGTAGAATAAAGGTAGGGGAATTCAACCATAGACCTTTTTGTTCATTAAGACATCCGTATATCGATTGAGTTATATTCACTTTGGTAATAGTTTGACAAAACTAATTAATAGCGAGAAAGACTAAGTAATTATTTTTTTTAAAAGTTCAAAATTAAAATAATTGTTATAAAAAAAAAAAAAAACCAATAAAACTAAAGTGACTTTTTAAGAGTGATAAAAAACGAAAACAAATATCAAAATATCATTTTGGCCCCAACAGGTTAGTACTTATTTATTTTAGCCATATATTGGAATGTTCACATCTACTTTTCATGCTTTAAATAAATATTTAATAACTCTTGGTTTTCTGTACATATTGAAGTCAATTGAATTAAGTTATTTTTAGCAACTAACTTTAGTGTTTGCTTAAACAGCATAGACTAAATTTGAGTATCTAAAACTACAAGTAAAACAAAATAGACCAATATAATGGGACTAAGATTAAGATGACATTTGAATCCAAAATAAAATAAGCCTATAAACTAAACTAAAAGAAGTTTAAATTTCATTTTAGTTCTTGAACTTTCAAGTTTATTATATTTGTTGTCTTCAAACTTTCAAAATCAGTTTGATCCTTGCTATTTTATTTTTCTACTTTAAATTTGTTTTGTCCCGTTCCTATAAATTTATATGAACGTATTAGTACACATTCGAAACTGCATTAGTAGTTTATTACAATTAAAATAAAAGTAATAACCAAAATAGCAAAAATTTGAAAATTTAAAGTTTAAAATTGATATTTTAAAAATTTAGATGTCAAAATAGAACCAACTATGTGTTGGTAATGGACATGTTATTCTTCCACGAGTGGAGATGTTCATAGGAGGACTTACATTTCATTCTCCGTCAATTGTATAATTTTGCTCGAACCATAGTGGAAATTTCCTACGAAAAATTTGCTAAGGTTAAGTTCCCCGTAATAAATTATTCTCCACTTAATATATATATATATATATATATATTTATTTAAGTAATTAATTAGAAAGAATCAATTAAATGGTTTTTTAAGGAAAAAAAATCAATTACATTGTTCTAGTTAATGCTTTTATGGATCACCTTTAAATAATTCATTTCTCATGAAAAAATCTTAAACATTTTAAATGAAATAAAATAAAATTTCATATAAAGTTATTTAATTATTTATACATAGGAGTTTAAAAATTGTTCAAACATATCAAATTATTCACATAATATTATTAACCATACACGAAACTTTAAATTGATACGAACATATCTTTGTATGTACATGTGTAAATATAATTTTTAAAAAATAATAAACAAGCTGGGAATAGGAATGGGAAATGTATTCTCATCCATGTCCACATTTAGCTTTTCGATAATTTTTTTCTCACTTGCTCTTCCATTTCGCAAAGAGATTGGACATCTTTATCTATGAAGGTAGAGGATCAAACTTTATTTTAAAAAAAAATAGAACCAACTCGAAAATTGAAAGACTGAATAAATATTTTAAAAGTTTAAAGAATCAAAAATAGAATTTAAAAGAAAAAAAAGCCAGGAGAAAAAGAAGAAAAAGGAGGAAAAAAAAAAAAAAAAAAGCGAAAAGATTCTTTAACGAATAATGATATTTTTGAGAGGAACGAAATTTGGTGACAACAACGTCCTTCCTTCTCTACGGTTGCTTTGACCACCAACAGTACTCTTTGACCCACTTTTCTTTTATTTCTTTATTACCACTTTTGCCCCTCACTTCTTATTTTCTAAATATATATCTTAAAATATCATTTTCTTCTCTATATTTTGAAATTTGTTCAATTTTACTCCACATATTTCGATCATTCTTAAATTTAGTCTCCAATACTAATTAATTTTATTTTTATTCATTAATATTTTTACTATAAATTTTAAAAGTTTATTCACATATGCATGAATGTTATTATTATTAATTAACTAATTTTGGTAAAAATTAATTTTGAGAGACATGAATTAAAATTGAATAATTGAAAGTGTAGAGACTAAATTAAACAAACATTAAAATATATGGACAAAGATGGTAGTTTAACCTATAAAAATAAGATATTCTCTATTATTAAATACAATATTTTTATATCATAATTTATATTTTGAAATATAATAAGTTAATTGCAAGAGAAAAATAATAATTAATCTCTAATTTTCAATCTCATGAATGTACGTTTTTATATATGTAAACACTTTCTCCATGTTATATATATATATATGGTAAGTAATTAATTCATTTGTTTTTTTTAAAGAATATTTAATTAGTTTTTTTCATATTTTTTTATTGTTATTTTTACTACAACATTTCATCAATCTTATCCATGTTTTTCTTTATTTATTATCTTTTTTGTGTATTTTTTTTTCTATATATACGTATAGTTTTAAATAGAAATATATCGTGAGTTATTAAATTAAATTAAATAGAAATTTTTACTACAACGTATAGTTTTCTATATATACGTATTTATTGTAGGCTTTTAAATTAAGTAATTATAAAACAATTTTCATATATTTCATTTAAATAAAGAATCAAAATTTTGTGTTGTTTGTTCTCACCCACTAACCATATCAGACATTAGCCAAAAAAGAATGTAATAAGTGTTCTTTAACCAACAAAATAAATAAATAAGATAAGAGAATATTGGGAATTTAAAGTATTTAAAAAATAGAATGAAATTATAGCGTTTCAAACTACAGTGACCTGAAGATAAGATTGAGTTATAGAGAAAGAAGAATATTAAATAGACAACAAAATTTGTTTTATTGCCAATTTTAATTGTAATTTTTTATTTTATTTTTTTGGTTGAACTTTAAATATAATTTCTTGATGTGGTGGATTGATGTTTTTGTAAGTCATAAATTATATTTGCTTAAGCAACCAATAAATATAAAATATATTATTAAAAAAAAAAAAAAAAAAGGACACGTTACATATTCCTTCATGCTTATCTAATGAGGCGGATTCTTCATTTCCAATACTTTAATTTTTAATTTAATTCCAAAGCTTGTTCTTGGCCTGTCTGCCTCAACATCAAGACAAAATATTTATACTTAATATATATGTCAAATACCATTTTATTTCTCTACTTTTAGATTCCTTATAATTTTTTATATTTTTACCCCAACTTAAGTTGATAAGTATTTAATTTTTTATTTTGACTTTTTAAAACTAATTCTATAAATTTATTTATTTTTTAAAATTACTAAAAATATTTATAACTAATAACAAAATACATCGCAGTCTATTGTAGATACGCAGTGAAATTTTACTAAATTTGTAAATATTTTGATTCCTTTTGCTATATTTGAAAATGTCCTTAATTTTTTTTTTATACATTTTAAAACAGTTTTTAAAATTTAATTTAAATTTTGAAAAAAAAATAAAAAGGGTCTTCTTTTTAGAATTGGGTTAAGAGTTTAGTTGTTTACTTTGAAAAAATAAAAAATAAAGTATAAATATATTAAATCACTAATTGACGCAAAAAGTTTGGTGATGGTAATAATATTGTAGGAGCTTGAATGCATAATCTTTTTGTACCATGATCAATTAGCTTAAATTGATGGATGAAGATAAATTTAATATTATACCTTCTAATAAAAAAAATAACATAAATAGTTATAAAATAAGACGTTACTTTTTTTCTTTATTATAAAACTCAAAATTAGTGTCCCACTACTATTTCATGGCTAATTTCTGCTATAAAACTTTTTTCTCGAAAGAAAGTTTTTTTTTTTTTTTTCTTGGAGATAAACGCAAATTAAATTAATAATATTTAGAAATTTATTGGAAGTATACAATAGAAAATAAAATAAAATAAAAAGTTGCGGGGGCTATAATAGTATTTTGAAGTAAAAAGAATTCAAAATTGAATTTAAAATTTGTTTTTAATGACAAAAAAAGAAAAGAAAAATGAAATGAAATTAGAGATGAGATAATAAGAATTATTGGTATGTGGGGAGAGGCAATGAGATAAGAGTAAGAGGCTCCACTTCTTTTCTGTGTCTCTAGTTTCTGTGTGATGGAGTTTTTGTACAGGTGGGCGATCTCTGCACTCTGAACTCTCTCTTTTTCCTCCAAATATTTTATCTTTTCCTTCATTTTTCCGATTCTGTTCTCTTCTGGTTCCCCTTCACCAACTGCGGGAGGAAGAAGAAGAAGAAGAAGAAGAAGAAGAAGCTGTTCTGTTCTATAAACCTAAGAGTGAGACAGACAAAGAGAGAGGTTTGATTGGATTGGATTAGATCTGCAGTTGTGTTTTGATCAAGAACAGGGGTCCGGCCATCTGGGTTTTGTTTTTTTTTTTTTTTTGTATGAAATATGGAGAAAAGCTGCCAATCTTCTCTGACGGGAGATTCCTCCGCCGCTAATAATGGCGGCAGTACGGCCTCTACGGGCAGGGACCAGTATCTGAGGCACCTCAACAAGCTTTCCCACAAAATTTCTAAGCCTAGTTTCGTTAAGAAGCCCGGGTTTGATTCTTCTGTTCACTCTAATCCTAGTTTTAATCAGAATCAAAGTCTTCCTCAACCGCCGCCACCGCCGCCGGAATTGGCGGTGCAGGCTCAAACCCAGCAACCACCGCAGCACCATCAGCCGCCGGTTTACAATATCAACAAGAATGATTTCCGAGATGTGGTTCAGAAGCTCACTGGCTCTCCGGCGCACGAACGGTTCTCGAATCCGCCGCCGATTCATCCACCGAAGCCTCAGAGCTCTCGCCTGCAGCGAATCCGACCGCCTCCACTTGCTAACGTCAGTAATCGTCCTCCTCCGATGTTAAATAGCGCTGTTCCTATGCCACAGCCGCAACAACAACCACCGGCTGGTCTAAACCCTAGAAATTCCATTTCATCGGCTAACAATTTCGGCCCCATTGGACGGCCTGTTGCGCCGCTTTCGCCTCTGCCTCCATTACCAGCCGTCCACGCGCCGGCTGAATCACCCGTTTCGGCTTATATGAGATATCTTCACACCTCATTTTCAACCCTCGATTCTAATCAGAAGCAATTCTCGGGATTCTCACCTCTAGCTCCTCTAGTTTCGCCTCGTTGGAACAATTTAACTTCACAGCAACAGCTTCCACCGCCGACCATGGCGCAAGGAACCATTCCTCCTCCACCTTCATCAGGTGTAATAACTTCAGAGTCTCAATTGCCTATGCCCTCTTCACCTCTTCCATTCGGATGCATGAATTCACCAAGATCAGCATACCCTTTGCTTTCGCCGAGCTTGCTGTTTTCGCCATCGGCCGGTCCGTTAGGATATCCACAGTTTCCATTGTCACCCACTGTGCCGGTGCCCAGCCCCAGATGGAGAGGTCTGTGAGTTTTCATACTCATATGGTAAGTTGATAAAAAATTCGTTAATCTTTGTAGTTTCCCACAGCTCTCAGGTTCTTTTTTTTTAGATTATTTTGTATACATGTTGAGATGAAGGGTTAATTGGATGATCAGTTTGTGAAATGGGAATGAATTTCACTACTGATTCAGATACTGAAGTTTGTTCTGTAAATCTCCTAGAAGATTTTTTTTTTCTTTTTTTCTTTTTTCTCTTTGGTTCTTTCTGTTTGGGGGTTTGGGTTACATTACAACATTCAAATGCCATAGATTACATTTCTCAGAGTATCTGTTTCTTTCTTGTTATTACTTGTAAGAAACACTTTTTGAGCCCAAGCATTGTTTATCTGCCTCACAAGACCTTATGACAGGTTTTTTTAATTAGTTCCTTAAATTGTGTGATTTGATTAGACAAAAAAAAAAAAAAAAAACATTGTTTCTTGTGATTTGGTGGCTATCTGTTCTTATATTAGAAGCTAGTTGGAGCTCAATGGTGATCAATTCTGAGATGGAATCATAGTATTTTAAGCATGGTCTCAGACAATGTTCTGCAGTTGTAGTGTTAACTTGGATAAGCTTTGCTGGCCCGGGGGGGGGTGGGGGGGTTGTAAAAAGCTTGTCACGTGCTTTCACGTGCTGCATTTGGTTGCTGAAGAAGTATAAGATTTCAAAGTCCAGCAGCTTGTCTTGGTGTTGTGAATTTCTGTCCCAGGTTGAGCCATTTACTTTTTGACCCGTTTGCTTGTATAAAGATCTGTTCATGGGGGGAAATGTATACATATACATACGTACATATATGACGTTTTTTATTTAGTTATAAACATGGGAACCAATTGGCACATATTCATTTATATAATCTTGATTTGACTTTGATAGTTCTAACTTTTCTTGAGTTATGGTTTTTTTAATTCACAAGGGTTTTCTTTCTCTTGTTTGGATTTGAGCCTGTCAACTATTGTAGATGGTTTTCTATCCCTTGAACAACTCTGTTTGCCAGTTTTGTTTACTAGTAAAAACAGTAAAACATAGTCAAACGTTGGAGTACCTACATGGTAAGACTATACTATTTATTTTACCTTGAAACGAAGCTCGTGGTGAGGATGATGGAATTTGTAACGATTAGGGTCATTCCATGATGGTTTAAAGGAGGCAGGCATAGAGTAAGCTGAGATCCTCTAGCAAATTGAGATTAGGGTAAATTCTGCTTTTGCTTTTACATGGGTTTATAGTGAATAATGTTGTTTGTTTCCAAGATTCTGCTTTTAGATTATTAGTGGCATGTAAAGGGGAAAAACAAGAGGGAAGCAAAAATGCTTTTTACTTGCTGGTCTAATGGATTCAGCTTTATCAAAATTAGCGAAAGAAAAGATGATAAGGAGGTCTGTTGTGTCTGTGTTTAGAGATCCATAAAGCTGGGTTTTGTAGCAGTGGAATGAGCTCCAAATGGCATTCTTGTGAACTTAAAAAGGTGGGATTTGCAATCATTAATGTTCTCTCGTCTTTCATTTAAATATTAGGTTAAATTACAATTTCAGTCTATGAACCACCTTTTTGTCTCCCACTCTCTCTCTTCACACCTTTGAACGCACCTTTCTTATTGTGAGAGATGGACTTTTGCATCTTCTTAATCTGAAATGAGAAATGGATGGAAAGGAAATGTTCCTTCTGCTAGGGTACCCCGATAACAGATCCAATGGAGTTGGGGTGGGTTAGACGTGACCGTGAACCATGGCGTTGGGGGTTCAAATCTCTCCTTGCTCACAAACAGCCAAAAAGAGGACTTGTCCCTTCAAGGATAGAAAAATTATGATTGAATAGCGAGACATGACCTCAAAGTTTAAGTACTAAACTCGTAATTTAATCTAAATATTGTCTGAATTTACACTTTTCACCCATAAAAGTGATTTAAACTTTCAACTATCATTTTTGAATCTCTTGGATTTATTGCATTTTGTCGACCTACCGATTTCTTTGACTATATGGTGAGTGGGCTAAGGGAATGTTTGGTAGATGAAATGGATTGATATGGAACGGGACATTTACTATTTCATCTTTGACTAGAAATAGGGTGTTTTAGAAATAGATTTTGTTGAATTTTGTGACAAATCCATTCTCATTCTTCCATCTTAGAAGCAGTAATGATATTCTTAATGAAATATTCGCTTCTAGGAAATGAGTGAAAAAGACAGTAGAGGTCAAAACTGTCTTTTAAACGCATATATTTTAAACGGATAATTTTGTCTACAAATATGTTTGTAAATATAGACGTTGGTTTTGAATTTGGTGAATGGAAAATTAAAATTAATGGTTAAATTAAAATACAAGTTAAGTATCTAAACTTATTCCACACGTTCAAAAAAAAAAAAATTTTATTTCACTCATCTAATTGAATTCTGAACTTTCATCCAAATCCACTATTTTTAACAGATTAGGTAATTATTAAACGTTTGAGACTAAATTTCTAATGAAATAATATAATTGTGTACTCCATGTTTTACTAAAATTCAAATTGCCCATCACCCATCAACGATGTATGTTTGAGAGGGATTTCAAAATAGTCAGAATCTTTTCTGTCATTTAAAATCACTTTGAAATACACTTTTAATCACTCAAAATTATTCTAATATTACTTTTGACACTTTTCAATGTAATTTTCATATAAAAATAGTTATAAAGGATTAACCATTTCAAAAACACTAACCATCCTTAGATGTAATGCAATTCAAAATTATAGAATTGGTTGAAGTTGAAATAGTCCCATTCTAAACTAGGTTTTTAAAGCATACCTGACTGCAGATACCAACAAAGCATTGAAAAGATAGCCTCACAGAACCAAAAGCAGGCCTGCAGAAACCCAATACTAAGGCAGATGGATAGAGCCAATTTCGTTATCTCACCATTCATTCACCAATCAACATAAATCTTACAACTACATCTGCCAATTCCATTAGGTATTTTGAGGAAAGGACCCACCAAAATATGTGACATATCAATGAAGATTAAACTGAACCACATGAAACTATTCTACAATCTTTTCTTTCTGTTCTCTTATTATTGTTTTGTAATGGAAAAAAGCTACAACCACATACAGCAGGACATAAATCAGACAGCAGAGAAAGTTTATATAATTACTTGAGAAGGATTCATATCGTCCCATGTAAGAGACGAAAGGTGGATCAGTTACATGATGCTTAATAATATATAGAATTTATATTCGAGAAAAAAGCCAATTCAGAGACATCGAATTGATTGGTCAAAAGAAGAAAAAGAGACAAACGAGCACGTTTTTTTTCCAGACTGTGGTGATGATAAAAGGCTAAGAAATACCTAATAACAATAGAAAAGCCAAATTTCCAAACAAGCACTTCTCCAGAATAAAACATGTGAAGGAGAAGTTGAATCCTGCACGTGCAAATCAATATGCTCACTACTATTCATCGTCACGTTTGGGAGCTGCTTCTTTAATCTCATCTCCATCATCCTGGTAGGAACCAAGAAAAAAATTTAAACATTAGTAGCACATATATAATGCCAAGAGTCAAGACACAGGTGCAGATGGTCAATGGCGATCTAGAACATGAAATGGGACCTTCGAGCTCATTACCTGCATGTCCGAAGTCCATAGAGTGAGGTTGTCACGAAGAAGTTGCATGATCAAAGTGCTATCTTTGTATGATTCCTCGCCCAGTGTATCCAACTCAGCAATTGCTTCATCGAATGCCTGATTGGTATAGAAGCACAATGATAAATGATTTGAAATGACTTATAGACTACAACTTAGGGATGGATAAGTGGATAAGGATAGTGACATTCCAGACTGTTGAACAGGAAATATAAAGTTCTTAAGGTGAAGGTGCAAGTTGAAACCAGAGAGAAGAAAGCCAAAAAACTGAGCAAAGTGACCAAACCAAAATAGCTCAGTTTCAAAGTAGTAAAAATAAAAAAGATTTTAAAGATGGCCAGTTGGGTTGGTTATGATCGATAATTTCGACTTGGTTTTATACTTGGTTTCAGCCATCTTGATTGATTTTCATGGCATGGTCAATTCAATTTTTAAAATAATAATAATAATAATAATAATAATAATAATAATAATAAGAATGGGTTGGTTTACACAAAGTCGCACCCAGTCTAATGGTGCAATATTGAAAGAAAACAAAAATTACTCATTCAATCAGGGAAATAAGAAATGTTTTTGCATGTCTTCAGGGCATGGTGCAAGGGGAGCAATATATTCGAGTAACCTGTTTGGCAAGGCTGCAAGCACGATCAGGGGAATTCAGAATCTCATAATAGAACACTGAGAAGTTCAAAGCCAGCCCAAGTCGTATGGGGTGAGTAGGAGCAAGTTCAGCATTTGCAATATCCTACAAACGTAAGATGACAGTTAATTAGAACAATAATTTTCTCTATAATAGACCTCTCGTGGGCTGAGTATGCATACGGTTAATGCAATCATGTTTTAATTCACTGCTCGAACCTCAGAGAAAAGCAACTTACATTAATTGCAAAGGAATTCCTATAAAAAAAACAAATTTCAGTTCATATTTTCCCATAACTCTTTCCAAGAATTTGGATCCAATGAATCTGGTATACTGGAATCACTTCCCCAAACAAACTCGTGATTTTACGAGGAACGATTTAATTTGTTCCAAAGTGAAAATATCAAAAGAAAATCGTCAAACGAAAAACGAAGGGGGAGGAAACTATGCAAGTAAATTTGTTTCTTCTGAAATCAGACAATATTTTCTCATAAACGTAGATAATTTGATCGAGTATTTAAAGATCTACACAATTTTTTCTGTGTCCAAAGGAAGAAATTGAAAGACCTAAAGGTAGTTACTCCACGGCATTCGAATAACACTTGGAAAGAATGAGGGAATGAGTATTAGATACCTAAGAAACCGACTGATTACGATAGGTAGATCGTAAAACAGGGACGGAATCAAACCTGTGCAGATTTATAAGCAGTGAGAGTACTTTCGGCAGCTTCCTTCCGCTCGGCTCCGGTCTTGAATTCAGCAAGGTATCTATGATAATCTCCCTTCATCTTGAGATAAAACACCTTGGAGTCACCAGACGCAGCAGAGGAAATGAGACGGGAGTCAAGAAGCTTAAGGATCCCATCACAGATGTTGGAGAGCTCAGTCTCGATCTTGGATCTGTATTCTCGGATAACGGAGACATGATCATCATTCCCTCGGCTCTCCTCCTTCTGTTCAATGGAGGAAATAATCCTCCAGGAGGCTCTACGCGCCCCAATAACATTCTTGTAAGCAACAGAGAGAAGGTTCCGCTCCTCGACGGTGAGCTCCTCGTTGTCTGTAGCGGCGGAGACCTTCTCCATAAACTCGACCATCTCCTCATAGCGCTCAGCTTGCTCGGCAAGCTTGGCCATGTAAACATACTCCTCGCGAGGGGAAGAGGTGACCGCCATTGCAGAAAACAAAGAGGAACGATTAGATCTGTGGAGTTCGAGAGAGCGGAATCGAAATAGAGAACCGAAGCGAAGGAGATGGAGGATTTCTTTTTTCTTTTTTTTTTCTGTTTTTTTTTTCCTCTATTTTCTTTTTTTTTTTTTTTCTCTTTTGCGGGAGATAGTGGAGCGATAATTGCGTTGAGGACGAAGACCGGAATGGGGAGATGGATTAAATGTGAGCCGTTGGATTGATATGGATGGTGCAGAGATGTTCGAAACTGTGCGTCTTCTGTTTTGACAGCTTTTATTTCATTTTATTTTATTTATTTTTCTTTTTAGAAATCTTCGGTTTTGACAGCCTGACATGTACTAAAGCAGCTGGCACGCACGGGTTTTTCTCCCTTTTCTTTTTTCTTTTTTGGTTTTTTTATGGGATGAAAAAGTTTAGTCTTTTTCGCGAGAATGTGTACGTACTTCTGATATTTGGGCCGATGGGCCTAATATGGGCTTAGAATAGCAGAGAGTTCGGCATGTGAAAACCCAGAAACCTCTGCTGGGCTTTCCGAACAGGCCCATTTTCAGCCCACTAAGTCGAACGTGAATGGCCAGGATTCACGCCGTCGAGAAAATATTGTTCTCCAAACAAATATATATATAATTTATTCAAACATGGCACAAAGCAATCAATATACATAGAGAGAGAAGAAAATACAAAGGGAGTGTTGGGATGAAGAGGTGAGGTGAGGTGAGTTGAGATATGAACTCAACTCATTATTTGGGAGGTCAACTTCGTATGTCGTCGACATTTTATATCATGTTCACCAACAGTGTACTCAACTCTTGTCATCACTGATGCCTCGTTGCTTAACTTCAATGATTATCTTCGACAGCAAACTCCAGGGACCCCTCTGACGACAACCTCTGACAACCACCTCCTGCGCCCAACTCCAATGCATCCAACCACCACTGTTGATGGCCAACTCTAGCGATCTCTGACGACGCCCACCTCACCAACCCAAATAATTATTAATTTAAATTATGACTACTATAAATTTCGGTTTTGTTGATATACGAATTTTTTGTTTTGTTGATACTGGTGACATAAAACCGTCAATAAAGCCTTAATTTAAAACTTAAAAATAACTATTAATTTAAAAATGCATATAAAACATCAATAAATATTAGTATATAAGTTGACATGCGAAATTGTCAATAAGAACACATTTGTTGATACACAAGAACATAAGCTTCATCAAAACGTTGAATTCTTGGTTTTTTTTATTAGTTCATATTATTTTATAGTTATTCTTTATGGTAATTTACAATAATAAAATCCCTTTTATCAAGTAAAAAACCAAACAAACTTATATGTAAAAACATTTTTACAAAAATTTGTCAAACACATGAGTGTTTTTATTTTTAAAAATATTTTATCAAAAGTGTTCTAATAAATGTTAAAATGACTTAACCAGAAATGTCACATGCATAAATTTGTAAAATTATTGCTTAAATAAATAAAAAAAATGAAATGCATGATTAAAAAAATAAATCCATAATCCCATTTTCCAAAACTCTCAACATTATATGTGTACCAAAAAAAATAATAATAAATAAATAAAATCTATTGTTATTAATATATAAAATTATTGAATAAAAAAGTTTTCAAATAAAAAATAATTATTATAATAATATATTATTTATGTAAAAAAAAAAAATGCATTAACATGTATGCTCTTGATATCCACCTAAGTATTTTCCTTAATTAATTAGTCTATATTTATATTGTTCATCCCTTTTAAGTATAAAAATCTGGTAGGTGTGAAAAATATTAGAAAACTCATCTAATTTTAAAGTTGTCTAAGTAATAACATTTTTAGTTTTAAAAAGTCAGATTATGTAAATAACAATAATAATAATAATAATAATAATAATAATAATAATAATAATATTATTATTATTATTATTATTATTATTATTATTATTATTAAAATATTTGTCTAAAATTTCACGACAAAACTTGTAAAATAAAAATATCATGGGACACTTACAATGGATGAGAATGAAATTAGTGGAAAAAAAAAAAAGCTAAATTGTACAAAATACATATAAACTTTGTACTGTGTCAAATATACCTTTGAACTTTCAAAAGTTTAAAAATTGTAATTACCATTAGTTTTGGATGACAATCGTTACGGTTTTGTGTTAAGAATATCCTTAAACTTAATTATAAAAATTCAAAAATATCTTTACCGTTATATAAATAACAACTATTAATATGGTTATACTTATCTATTTTCCCTATTTTTTCCTCTCTTCTTCGATATCCTCAATTCTTCCTTTTATTAATTATTTGACATTTTTTTTTATCTAGAATACATAAATAAATAAATTTGCACACTGAATATGAAATATTAAAAAAAAAAAAAAAAAGAATAATAGAAGCACTAATGAATTTTAGAACTTGAATGTTTGAACAAAGATGTTAGTAGTTGAGTGTGTGCTAATAGCCAAATATATTTTATTTATTTGATTATTTATCGTTTTAGTATGTTTAAGGGGATGTTTTGATTTTGAAAGTTTATGGAATTTTATGTTTTAAGATAGAATTTTGGTTTTGATTTTGGCTTCTGAAAATTCGCATAATAATTGAAAAAATAAGAGAAAAATGAAAGAGTTTATATGAAAAAAATGAGAATATCTATATAATTTGTTTTGAAATTGGTTATTTTCGAACTTTTTTTTTTTTTGACAAAGGTTATTTTCGAATTTAATAAAACTTCAAACAAGTTGATCATCGTATTAATGATAGAGCATTTTTATAACATTTTTTTAAAAATTTAGATCTATTTTATCAACAAGGTATTAAGAATTTTCGTTCATGTACTAACAGTGAAGAATTCTTTTTTCAGGTTCAAGAGTATTTTTTAGACTTTTGAAATTCCATTAGTATTTTTGAAACATAACTTCAACAGTTTATATCTAAAACTAACGACACTAATATTCTATTAACTCTTTTGGAAAGTTTAAGAACATCTTTTTAACTTTCAGAAATTCAATGGTATTTCTAATAGAAGATATAAAGTTTAAGGGCATTTTTTATAATGAAAAATTGTATTAGGTAGTAAATTAAGTTTTGAGTGTAGCAATTATGACTTTCACTTTTCAAACTTTGCAAATATGACAAATATGCAATTTGTAAAGTGTTTGTTGGTTTAGCAATTATGAATTTCTGGTTTTTTTTTTTTATTACACAAATCCCTGGACAATTAATCAATAGAGATAGAGAAAAATTACAGAGTGACAACTAGTGATCGATGACTAGATGTGTTGCAGTCGACAGAAGTAAACAGCGGAGAGGTGGAGGTGATCGACGACGACAAGTAGTGTGGAGCAGTGTTAATTGTTTGAGGAGAGATGTTAAGAAGGGGGAGGAGTCTGCTATTTTCGAAGAATAAGAATTTCATCGGGTGTGTATCATGTGTATTAGATGCATCCAAGTTTAAACGACTAGTGTAAAACTAAGAACTTATTTAGCTGTTTTACAATTTATAAAAAAATAATAATAATAATAATAAAATGAGGAGTGGAACACGTGCAAACTCTAATACCGAGGGAAGTTGGCGTTGGGGGACGGTGGCACCGGTACAAGATCCCAAGGATCTCTCTCACGTGCCATCACGTGACTCCCCCTTTATTTCCTTCATTTTTATATTCTCTAATTCACAAACTTACAAACCTTACACACATTCCCTTCCTTTTCGTAATTCTCCATACTGCCACTACATTTTAACTCCTTTTTTTTAAATTTTTTTTTTTAAATTTTTAATTATTACTTTTCATTTCTTACTGTGCTTTAGCTTTGTGAATCACAAAATTTGTCTTCAACTATTTACCATATCTACTAACAACTTTCTAATTTATCTTAATCATTCAAAGTCATTTTATTTTCTATAAACATGTTTTTCTAACAATGTTGGAAAGAACACGAAAAAACATATAAAAATGATTAGTCATTTAGCTAAAATGAAGTTGCACTGATAGATATATATCCAAAACAAACTCACACAACAAAAGGTGTGCAATTACGTACCTCTTGGTATATGATCGCATATCTCTTGTTTTGGTCACATCTTCTTTAATACAATTTTATTTTAGTTTACCATTCATTTTCATACATTTTTTTGTATTATTTCCAACATGCACATGAACCATGATGGATTTAACGATAGTGATATACTATAAATGCAAATTGGAAGTTAATAGAAACCCAATTAGGATTAAAAACAGAAGTAAATAAACACAATTTAAAATTTAAAAGTTGCTCCGAATGGCAAAAACAACTTAATTTAAGCCTTTAGTCTTTCAAAACTGAACATGGTTTCCTTTTAACAGATCGAAAGGCAGGACAACGACAATTCCTCTGCCACAAACACCCAACTTTCTACTCCTTTGTTTTGAGTAATACGTTGACACAAACAACCAATAAAAAATTTTATATTTTGTTTACTCTAAACCTTGAAGAAAGCAGACATGGGAGACTCACAAACTTAGAATTCAGCCAAAGTCATCCATTAAACTATAAAAATGAAAAGAAGCCCACACTTCAATTTCTATTAGAGAATTTACAAGTCCACATAAGTTCTAAAAGCATCGAGTTGATACCAGCTAGGAAGGAGGAAAAAAAGAGCAAACAGTTTCACAAACCCAAAAACAACATCACTCTCCATAGTTAAGGGGAGGCAGGCCAACCAAAGGCTTCATTATCTTCATCAATTCCTTCATAAAATCTCAACTCTAGTCCTTCTAGTCTGCCTTCATCGTCCCATGGATCGTCATAACTACCAGCATCGTCGAAGTAATCTGCAGAAAAGTCCCACGCCAAGTCGTCTGATATGTATGAGTAGTCTGAGCCTTCATCCCATTCGTTTCTCTCATAGACGTCCCTAACAAGAGGCCCCAAAACTCTCAGTTTTGGGAACTTCTCTGCAAGAAACTTGTCTTCTAGCCTTACATCCCAACACCCTCTCAAATCGAGGAACTCGAGGTTGGGACAGCTTGAAAGTATTGTCAGTAAACTTTTGGTGCTAAGAGGGTGATAAGCCATTTCAAGATGCTTCAGTTTCGGCATTGTAGCTGCAATAGTATAAGCTTCATCGTCCGGGGAGGATATACCTGCTGTATGTAGCGGATGCAAGTTACGACACATTCCAACTAAAGCTTTGCAATTCTTTCCTATGGACTCTAAACCACAGGCACTGATTTTATCACAATAGCTTAGATCCAAAAAAGTAACTGCACATAGCCTTCCGGCAATTTGTTCTGCTACAGCATCACTTATATTGCTCCTTGGCAGTCGCAATGTTTGAAGAGAACCAGCACTTGAAAAAGCAATACAAACAAAACAAAACACCAACATCACAAAATAGTTCATTTAACACCAAATCCGCAATCAGCACCAACCAAGGCCTTGATGAGCAATTATACCAAATCTTGTGTTCATAGCCACTATATATATTTTAATTGTTAAGGCAAAAAAAAGAGTCCAAGACCCTTGTTTTCTAGCATTTAAAATCAATTTCACACACATCCACAAAAATTAAATTTCTTACTGATCAGCGATGGAGAAGAAAATGCTGCTATTATGAAGACCAGTAACGCAGAGCTTGCGTAGTGACCCGCCACTTCGATTTATCAGCATTTGAAGCATTCGATCAACATTGTCGAGTTGCCTTCGACTGCTCCATTCTTCAATATCAATCTCTTGCCAGCAGTAAGGTCCGAGTACTGCTTTGGCCCATGATTTGCAGACCCTAGGAATAACGGTGAGTTTCTCTTGGAGTGAAAGTTTACTGAAGATTAGCCCCAAAGCGTCTGGTATTAGCTCGTCCCAATGCCTGAAATCGCTTCCCTCTGCCATCTCTCGACCGCTTGAGAAATCAGAAATCAAAAGTCAATTAAACAGTTCATTGCTGCCGGAAGGCACTCATTAGCTCTTGAGGAAGATAAAAGACCCCCTCCCCCTTCTTTGTCCAACATTTAAGGTAAACCAGAGAGCAATTTACACACTCAAAATTTGACGCATAAGAAATCAAACAAACTATCAGAAACTTAAGAAATCGCCAAGGGGAAAAGGGTTTGCTTAAGATCCAAATTAATCCGAAAACGCCCAAAATATTCAACCATCGAAAGCATAAATTTTCAGACCTAAAATCAAATCTACCCCATAAACCAAGGGAACTATGTAAAAACAAGGACTAGCATACATACAGATCAACTACTTCAAAAGTGGATAAAAAGAAGAGGTACACCAAAACTTGAGCCAAAATATTTAGAAGTATGATATAAAGCATCACAAGTGAAGAATTTTTTTTTTTTTTAAAAAAAAATAAAATAAAAAACCCAGAGTTCTCAGTGGCTAAAAACCTAGAAATCAGAAGAACATGATTCAGCAAATGTGAAGCTCCAAAGTATGAGAGACAAAATGGCCAAAAAACAAAAACCCATAATTTAAATCTGAAAAAGAAGCTACCCAAGTGGAGCTATTTGTTAATTTTGAAAAAAAAAAAAAACGAACCTTTTCTTTTCCCATGTTGAAATCGAGTGAGAGAAGGAATGAAGATGCAGAAACAAAAGGAGGAAAAACAAAGAAAACTCACCGGCTTAAACGGCAGAGAACAGGAACACAAAGCAAAAGCAGAAGGGAAAAGAGGTAGAGAGCTATCTACCCACCTAACCAGAGCTTGAATGCAAGTAAGTATGCATCAGAGAAGCAAAAAACTCAAAAAGGTGAAAAAACCCAAGAAGTGTAAGAGAACAGAGAAACTGAGAAAGAGACGTAATCGTATGTATGAGGTCAAAAAAAAAAAAAAAAAAAAAAAAAAATGTCTTAGTTTCGAAATCTTGTAGTGTTGTATTATCTTGAATTCATATGTATAATTATTTGTGCCAAAGTATTTAGCCCAACTTTTAAGTTCAATACCAATTTACTATTATAAAAATAGAGAGAAGGGTTATCTGATTAAATATTAAATTTAATGTAATCAATCAATTTCAACTTTTAAGTTGGATACTAATTTACTATTATAAAAACAGTAGAGGTGAAAATTTCGTCTTTCTAAATTATTGAACTAAAAAAAAAAAAAAAAAAAAAAAANACACCACTGTTATTTTAGTTTTTCCTCTCTTTTTTTCTTTAATCTCTCTTTCTCTGCTTCAGTATCATCCGATCCGTAGATAGATAAAGAGAGAGATGAGTAACAAACTAACAAACAGTTACTAAATAACAAATAACAATTGAACAAGAAGCTTGAAATTTACTGGAATGGCATCGGTATCAGAAAATATTAACTTTTCTTTCCTTTTCCTTCTGAGACTTTTTTTTTTAATACTGAGGTGACTGAGGAAGTAAAGCCAGTAAATAACCACTCTGTTACTTACTGTATATGAGAGAGAGGAGAAGGAAACGGAGGAAGAAGTTTCAAGTTCCAACTAAGGGAACGTACAGGTGTCGGTGACAAGGATTGGAGAGGGAAGAGGCGGAACCCGAAAAAGCAGTAAAACTTGTAAATTAATGCATTCGACTTCTTTTCAACGCTGGTAATTTCAAAGTTCAAATCTTCTGGGTTACCCTATTTGACCTGACTTCTTTCAACCAACTTGGGAAAGAGAGAAGGATTAAATTATATAAGTTCTTAAATTTTCGAAAGTTAAAGGAGACTAAAATTTACAATTTAACCAAAAGGAAAACAAGGAAACAGTACCATTTTCTTTTCCTTTCCTCTTTACCAACACTTGAATCCAAAATTAGTCCTCATTTCACTTCCAATAACGCGTAATCCTGCTTTGTAATAATAATAATAAGAAGAAGTCATTTTACCAAAAGGTGAGATATAAGTGGAAGGGAATTTATTGACATACCAATAATTGAATGAGAAGATAAAGCCTGAGAGGATAAAAGGAGTAAAAAGGCAACCGTATGAAAACGGAGGCTATGACAAAAAGCATAAAAGAGTGAAAATTGCTTAAAATTAGAAACTTCTGAGAAATTTATGGTACAAAATTTCAGGTACTCAAATGCATATAAAAAGACAAGTATATTTCCCTAATCACACTGAATTATGGTACTAAGTAAACCAAAGGACGAGACACAAATTTAGTTCATTATTTATTACATTCCCCCACAGCCTTATCACCATTCATCAACCTCACCCACACCCATTTCCTCCTCCTTTGAAGCAGTGTTATAAGCCGTCCGTTTGGTTCTCTTCTCTTACTTTAATCAGAAAGAAAGAAAGAAAGACAGGAAACAGACAAGGCAGGTCCTTTTTATTCCATTATTTTCCTGAGCCCAGCGACGTGACATTTTATACGACTTCTATAAAATAATAATGCTTCACACTCGTGAAACCATGGATCTCCTTGCTCTTCTTGATTGGGCCTAATTTTGGAAACAAGAAAAGAAAGCCCGCAAAAGAAGCAAACCAGGGGAGGAAAAGAGCTTTCTTCTTCATAACCAGATGTTGAAAGCTCGTAATAAGAAGCACAATTTCTACATTCATCAGAGAAGATTCCTTTGTAAATTAACACCGAGCTCTTCTATCTAGTTCCTGAAAAGGAAGAAAAGTGAAGGTAATTTTTCAGCAAACGAATCTTCTTGTGTAAAATAGAGTGTGTCGTCAACCAATCATGACAAGCACTTTGATGATGCTGTATCTTAATTCCTATATGGAGATGTCATGGACATGCAACGTCAAAAGGAAAGAGACAAGAGGAACTTGGTTATGAATGATGTTTGGCTTTGGCAAACCCGAAGTCCAAATGTCATTTCATCATCATCAACAGTTATCTTTATACCTTTACTGTTCAAATTGAACTTTTTCTACCAGCAAAATGCTTACTGTCGAAAACAGAAGAGCCAATTCTATACCCATTCCATTTCCTATAATAGAACATGGGATAATATGAGAAGCGAAAATGAAAAGATTATGAGTCTTGAGATATTGTTAAGATAACAATGGAACAAGCCTGCAAAACTTAAATAGCTAGATAGATCCTCGCAGTCACATCTGCAAGGTAGTAAACTACTCTATTCTAACCAATAAGTTACAACTTCAACCAACTATGGGAACCAGATTAATCAAAACTCGTTACTACAAAAAAGTCGTGGGACTCCCAAACAAAGACTTTACTCTTTGTAAACGTACGATCCCATCTATGGCATATGATGACAGAGAAATCTAGAAATGGTAACACAATGCAGATGCACAGTGGCCAGTGCCAATGAAATCAGATAGTTACATAAGGTTCCTACAGCTGTTCGTTGAAGTTAAATCACTTATTCACCCCATCCATAAAGAAGGGCATTATTCATCTATTCAAGTAATTTACTTTCATATGTCAGCATGAGTTAATGAGCAAAGACATGAAGTTGAAGCACAACATAATTTCAATCCCATTTCCATTCCAATGAATACAAAGCTAACAAACGCTCCAGTCAATGAATCATGACTATATATAAACATAAACGTTATTCTTTCCGAAGAGCACGATGGATAACTCACAAGCAAGAGCATTAAGCTTGTTATTGATCTAAAGAAATAGATCTCATTTACTAACCAGCCTCTAGAAATGACCAAAACGATTCACATTATTATAAACCAACATTACAAAGACTTGCTAAAACAAACTTTCTATATACTAAGGAACATATGGAGAGCAAAAACTTGCGACAAACACAGCCATTTAACTAGTACACAAAAATGAAACAAAAACTATTATACACACCATTTGATGAGCCATCCAAAGAGAAAATGCTGCATAATGGGAACTTTCTCTAATACCTCCACCTTATACATCTTCAGCAACCCACTATTGACCTTGTTCCAATTAGGCACCCCACTAATATCATCAAGCAATGGCGAATGCTCTGAAAATGGACCCTTCTTCACCTTCTTTATAAACAAAATACACGAGAAGTAAAGATACTCATTCGAAAAACTGTCTAGTATATCCTGACTGTGAATGGATTTAGGTTTCAGATACTTATGGTCTATCAACTGGGACGATCCAAAAACGTACGACAGGAAATGGTAATCATCAAGGCCCCAAACACCATGGGAACCCGCAGGCTCCAAACAATAAACCAACTGCAATTTCCTCATTAACTCAAGGTACTTCACGAAAACCCTAACGACAACAGCAGGGTAATCCTCCTCTTTGATTGTCCCCAATTTCGCCAAGCAATACAACCAGGCTGCGAAATTTGTCTCGTGCCCAGTACCATAGTCGATTCGGCTCGAATTCCCGAAGCTATCAGTGAAATAGGGCACAATTTCCACGGTGGCTGAATGAAGCTCCTGGGGGAGAAATCGAAGCATAAGAGAAACGCTGTTTTCCACCATCCGAGCATGCCATGTCCGATAAGAAAGGTTTCCATATCGAGACGCCATATGCGCCGGTGGTATATCGTCAATCCATTGAATCAGAGTATCAAGAATAGAGACGATCGAATTAATGGTGTCGGATTGGTAGCAAGGATCGGAAATTTTCCGGCCTCGAGTTGATTTGGAAAGAGCGACGATGAAACCGAGAAAATTTCTACCGGAATCGGATTCGTGGAAGTGGCGTATATCATCGGGAGAATGGATTCTTTTGGAAGGGACTTGGAAATGGTATGGAGGAGAGACGACAGAGACTCTTTGGGGCTGAGGGGCCGGAGAGAGGATTATGGACTGACTAGAAGGGTTGTTGGCCAGATTGCTGGCCGCCGGAGTTGGCCGTTGAGTCGGTGGCGGGAAGTTGGTCGGAGTGTGGAAATTAGACGAAGGGATAGGGAATTCAGGGGATTTCGAGTCTTCGGATTGCATTTTCTCGACAGAATTTTGTAGAGGGTGAAATTGGAGTTTCAGACGACGGGAAACGGTGGAGTTCTTCGCCGGATCTTTCAATATAGCGCCTCAATAGCTACGGCGGAAGCCCACCGAAAGGTCGGGTCTAATCTCGCGGCTTCGTAACAATTTAATTTTGGGCGTAATTCACTTTAAAAGTTTTTTCTTTTTTTATTTTGTTCTCTTTTTTCCCAATTAATTTTTTAAAGAAATGATTGAATTAGCAGTAAAACTCTAAAAATAAAACCTACTTTTTTAAATTTTCAGAACTTGCTTTCTTTAAAAGATATTGATAGGTGTTATGTCAGTCAAATTTAGACCGGAGAAAACACATTTCACATTCACGTTATAATAACGGTATATTTGTAATTTGGGAGAAAAGAGAACTCTTCCCAAGAGACCTGTGCCTTTTTCAAACTACTAAATGGACGTCGTCAAGGATGCCCGATTCCTAGGCTAGGCTCTTCTCGAAAGACCTACAAAATAAGGAAAAATTGCTCCAAGATGAAGATTAAGAGAATGGAGAAGAAGTCGTTCAAATTAGCTCACATGGAACCATAATTGTGTATTTTATCTGGAAAAGTTAACCTAGGTTGTTTCCTAGGGTTCAAAGTCACCTTAGGATAATTAGATAACCCATCTAAGGTGAAAGGCATGGTCGATTTCACGTTTGGCTGAAGTCGGCTAAGGCCAAGCATCTCCCCCTAGGCCCATTTTGGTCTTAGGGAAATGCTTTGGGCTGGGACATATGTAGGATATGCTCATAAACTATTTTGTTAAGGTCGGCTTCGACCTCGGCCCTAAACATGCTAACTTGGGCTTTGACCAGAACTAACCCTCTTCCCATGACTAATTTTGGGCTAGGGTGCTATTTTTTGCCTAAACCTAGCTATTTTCTTGATTTTATTGTTTTTATTCTCATTTTATGTCGATTCTACCCCTCGGCCTAAAATCACCCATAACAATAGGAAGTGGATAACAAAGCAAAGAAACTATAGGTGGAAACAGTATTTATAAGTTTAATTTTCAAAAACTAAAATAAAAATAAAATTAAAAAATGGTTATCAAACACAACCTTAGATTATGGTTTTTAATCTTTGAAATTGGTTCTTGTTTTCACACCAAATCTATAGATCGATTTTCGTACCCCAAACACAAACATGTAAATTTCTACCCAATTCCAAAGAACAAATACGAGCTTTTTCAAGTTTTCAAAACGTTGCTTGCTTTTTTAAAACACTTGCAAAGAGTAAATTACATAACAAACAAACAAACACATGGCTAGTAGTAGTGTTTATAACCTTAATTTTCAAGACCCCAAAATTAAATAGTTATCAAACGGAGTCTTAGTTGCCAAATTTTGAGCGCTTGATGCCACCAAGTAAATTTTTGTTTTTTGTTATCTACATTACTAATAGCCAGGTATAGCATATCTTCATTCTCACTCCTTCATTATGCACCTCCTCCCCACTAGGGGTGTGCTAACTCTTCTCATGTTACTTTAGTATTTTGTGTCAACTTATCTAGGACTTACTAGTAAAAACACACTTGCAATGCACGTAAAATTTTATCGTTTTAATTAAAACAATTTAGAATATATTACTTCTTTAGCATGTAATGGACTCTTTGTGTGATTAATGTCGTAAAGGGTATTCCAAGGTTCTTTCTTTGTTGATCACAATTGCAATTTTGTTGTGCACGAACTTGCTACACATACTATGGGTGGATTCCCTATCAAAAGTTATCATTATTTTTCCTAATTTGTTTTTTTTTTTTGTTTGTTTTTGTCAAAATAATAACAACAACAATAATGTAAGAATTTTTCTTTTAATGTTTTTATATCATCATTACTTCCATAAAAATTCTTCACATAGTTTTAAAATAAAAATTGTACTTGTAATTAAGTTATTAAATAAATATGTTAACATTTTGATATTTGAATATACATAATGTAACAATTTTTATTTCAATGTTAGGATATATTTGCCACTACAATCATTATCATATATAGAAGGAATATAGAAGGAATATGTATATATATATATATATATATATATATATATATATATATATATATATATAATTAGTTTTTGTTTAAAGATTACCTTATTCTCGTACAAGATATCATGATTACATTTAAATCGTTAAAAGAAAAAAAACATTCATAATTTTTTTTCTATCAATTATGAAATCCTAATTTTATAAATAAAAACGTTTGTCCATATTGTTTTCCTAAAATAAGTCTTGTTTTTTGAACCCTTTCAAAAAAAAAATTCAGTTGAAAACTTTTTCTTTTTCTTTTTGTTTGAAGAAAGATAGCCTTATTTATATTTATATTTATTATTAAATGTAAATGTAAGAATAATTAAGGTAGTTAATTTTTTTGGGTTTTAAAGATTTTGTTGGTTTTATAAATTATGAAAAAGAAAATTAAAAGGAACACGATCTTGTTATTATTAAAAAAATTACAACAATTTTTATATTTAAAATATTAAAATAGATACATCATTTATAATTTTTAAAGTAAAACAGTATACCTTTTTTTTCCAACAAATCTCGAAATTCTAATTTGAATATTAATATCAATATTTTATAATTTTAAAAAATAGTTTTGTTATCCATTTCAAATATTTTCTTTTTTCTATAAATTATACCAAAAAAAAAAAAAATCAATTTTTTTGGAACAAAATCTTGTTATTATTATTTTTATATATTTCACCAAGAATTTCTATTTGTTGTTACATTCAAAATAGTAAAATAAATACTTCATTTATAAATAAAACATTAGATCTTTTTTTTTTCCACAAATCTCAAGTTTTCAATTTCAATATCTATGTTAATATTTTATGGTCATGAAAAAACCTAATTTTTAAGGCTTGTTTTTATATATAAAAAAATAAATCAAAATATTTATAAATATAACAAAATTTTACTGTCTATTGAGATGGACTATTATCAGTATCGTGATAGATTTTGTTATTATTTGTAAATATTTTCAACAATTTTGTCATTTAAAATCATTTTTCTTTTCTTAATTATTGTTTTTAAATGAATCTTCTTATTTTTAAGACATGAATAGTTTATTATATTTCATTCATTAGAAGAGATTTAACTTACTTTCTATTAGTTATTGTCATAAATTTATGATGTGATAAAAAATAGAAGAAAAATTAAAAGTAAGAGGAAAATAAATATAAAATACGGATCACAATGCAATTTGAAGATATAGCTTTTAAAATTGAGATGAAATTAAAATTAGAAAGTCAATTTTTACCTAATATCTCACCTATATTCTCCCCATGACTCCTTCCCCTAATTTTCTCAAATCCATCCTTCTCTTCATCATTTCCTCTAACATTTATGAAATAAGATCCCTCGTGTGGATTTAGAAAAAATAAAATATGCTAAATAAGTAGTTACATTTTTAAGAATATTCTCTTCCTACATATCTTCTTATTCCCTATTTTTACCAAATTGGTTTTACTTTCGATATCCTCATCATTACCATATCACGTTCTTCTCAACAAAAAAAAATAATAATAAATAAATAAAATAAAATAAAAATAATGTAGAATGTTGGTGAATTGAATTAAACACAGGAGGACTTATATTTTCTTTAATGCTTCTTTCGAGGATCCTGAGAAAAAATGTAGAGAAGAAACACATACAAAACAAAAGGAAGAAGAAGAGGAACACAGCGTTCATAAACAAATATATTGACTAAACAACGTAGAAAAAACAAATATAGTTTTTATGTCTCAAAATCCTTAACTTATTCAATATTTTTTAAAATTCACAAATCAACAATAAATATAATCAAGAATTTATGGTTTATAAGACATGATATTAAAAAATATTTTTTTATTGTATTATAAAACTATTAGACACAAAATTAAAAATTTCGGAATTTATTAAACACTTTTGAAAGGTAAAAACCAAATACATTTGAGCTCTTGCTTTTGAGATGATATATGTGCTCTTAAGTGAAAATTAGTACTTGTATGATACATGAGCTTTGAGTATTATTTCCATATGGTCTCCGAGTTTCAAATGTTATATTTTTATTAAAGATTTTGATTTTGAATTTAGTTTCTATTTGACCAATATGTTTCAAAATGTCGTCTTTGTACCCTTGAGTCATTGTGGCTTGTAAGTTTAGTTTTCTTTTGTTATAGATTTCAAGATTTTATACTTTTACCAAGTAATTTTCTTTAATGCACACTTAGTCATATGGATTAAATTTCTATGATTTAATTTAAATGAATTATAATAATGATAATTAAACGATATTTGATTAATTTCCCATCACTATTAAAACTAACGATAAAAAAATCATACCATTATTTTTTTATAGAAAAAACACATTTTAAAAAAAAAAAATTAAAGAATTACACCTTGAGACACAAGACCAACAAACCCCTCAGGATAAGGAATGCAGAGAAAAGCATAACCTTGCTCCTCCAATGCCTTAGTTGCAAGTGAATGTACTAGAACACGATGACAACACCGACCATGGGAAAAGGAGACATCACCCATCTCAAGAGCACAATTTATCGCCTCATCAATGAAAAAGGTGACTTCAATCAGATCAACAAAGACGTCCTTAAGCAAGTTAACGAACCCTAGGCAGTTCGACAAAATCAAGGTATTACGAACTGTAAGAGACATAATATTATTGAGACCATTATAAATAGCTCCCGCTTCAAGAATCTTCACCTCATTACATTTTGAAATGAAATTAAATCTAGCAATACAAACATGACCCAAGTAGTCCTCATTAACCGTACCATTCAACTTCCAAACATACGAAATCATCAAACTCAACTGACTAATCAACGATATTAATAGATTTGTTACTTAGCCAAAAATAAGAAAATAATAGCTAAGAATCATCAAAACATGGAGCTTAACAAAGTATATCCACAATAGTTCCCATTCAAACATGGATCCACAAGGAATAAGAGTGAATAAAATGCATATTATTTTGTCAAATCAAATATCTATTATATTGATAATAAGAATAAATTATAAATTATAAATTATAAATGAACAAATCATATCAATACGTCGTCGTTCGGCCTTGTCATCATATCATATATTTCTTTCCTTTTCCCAAGACTCAAACCAGAGTTGAACAAGTGGAAGTGATCGGATTAAACAACGCCGGAAGCAGATATTTCCGCCCATTGCCACCGTTAGCATTGTAACTCGCTCCGGTGGCGCGGTCCACCAGAAGCTCCCCGGGGTATCCCGGAAAAGCTCCTTTCCCGAATATTCCGGTGCAGGCCGACGCCGCCTCCAGCGGTGCTTCCTTGGAGCCTTGATAGAACCCATTCCCGAACGGATTCGTCGCAGTTCCGGCAAGAAGACTCGCCAGGTTTATTATAATGCCGTCCATTCCCACATCCTTATTCGGCGGCACCAACGGCGGATTCTGAGGACCGTACACCGGCCGGTGAAATGGCCAAGCACACTGCCCTGGACATTGGGTCGCTGAATTTCCCACCCAAATATACCCAAATTTGTACCTCTTCCCCTTAATCGGAGCTCCGACGGAAATCCCATGAGACCCACATTTGTTAAAACAGAATCCGTCGACGGTCACATCCGCCGCCGTTAAAACAACATTTATTGCATATTTCTGCCTGCCTCTGGAGGCCAGAGAAAGAATATGACGATCGGTTAGAGATTTTCCAAGGGAATATTTGGGGTCGAGAATATGTAATCCCAATGAGAGAGATAAACGGGAGGATTTCTTAGCGAGATTGTAAAATTTTTTAATGGCGTTCCACCAAGTGGAAACAGAGGGATGAGAGGAAATGATTGATTTGGAAGAAGAAGAAGAAGAAATAGAAGTGATGAAATCAGTAACAATGGATTTCTGGGAGGGATTGAAATTGCCATACCAAATGAGATTGATGGTTACGTTGCCGGAGAGAAGAGGGCCGCCGTGGTATTCGAAGGGGAAGGAGTCGAGATCGAGAGCTTGGTCTATGAAGGCAAGGTTTCTGGCGGCGGCGACAGCGACGGTGGCGGAGATGGAGTGAACGGAAGAAGAGAGTAAGAGGAGAAGAAGAAGAGTAATGGAGGACATGATGGGGAGAAATGGAAGGGAAGAAGGAGGAAGAAGAAGACGATGAAGAGAAGTGGAGAGAAGAAAATGGGTATTTATTGCAAGAGGGAGAGCAGGATGAGGTGTAATAGTGCGGCGCATGATGGATTTTGATTTTATGAGTCAATTTCGTTTTTTGGTGCAACTAATTCCATTTGCATTATTTGTTTATTTATTTATTGTTAAACATTGTGCTACACTCCTATTTTTTATTTTTTATTTTTTATTTTTCCGTTTTTTATTTTATTGTGTAGGTTGTTGTTCACAACATTCATTGCTTTTATATTACATTTCCATTGTAGGCTTTTATATATAGTTTTAATTGAGGTAATATTTCTTTTTAAGTAATTGAGGCAATCTTATCGAAACCCTTCTAGAGGCTCTTTCAAAGTCAACGCTGACACGTCTATTGAAAGTAGTGATGTGGATCTTTGAGCTATGATACGAGACCTTGATGACAAAACTTTGTTAGTTTTGGAGAAGATCCAGCCTTTCATCAGTTATGTTGAGGTTGTTGAGGGTATGACCTTGTTCGAAGCTATATATATGGCCATTGAGGTTGACATTCATTCTCTTTGGGCTGAGATCGATTCCCTCATTCTTTGGAAGTTTCTAAATGGATTTTGATGTTATGATAACGAGATCCAATATTTTGTGAACTCCTTTCATGTTCTACAACAAAGTGGGGCAATCCATGATTTCTCCCATGTAAATGGCAAAAGCAATTCTATGGCATATGAACTCGCTACTCATATTCAAATACATGTTTGACATCGATTTGGCTGAAAGATCACCCACTATAGGTGAACTTCTTTCTAAACATTGATAGATGTTTTGCTTAAGTGTTTTTTTTTCTTTTTTTCTTTTTTTCTTTTTGTCTTGAATTTCTTTATTATTATTATTATTATTTAAATGGTCAAATTGAAACTTTAATCCATATTTTTTTATAATTATGTGTTAATAGATTTAAAACTTCAACAAATATTTAACAAGTTTTTTTAACTTTCAATTGTATGACTTATAAATTCTGAATGTATTCAACATTTACCAAAACAAACAAATCCAAAATAACCATATCTTTTAGGCCTAGAAATTGATTTTATGTTCGATATAAAATATTCAACTTTTAATATAATTTTATGTCTAATAAGTTTGTGAACTTATTTTTACTAGGTTGATGAACACAAAATGAAAAGTTTAGAAGACTTTTAGACAATTTAAAAACTAATTAAATATTTTTTTAATTTTTTTCGGCTAAATAATTTTTGAAGTTAATTGAATTACTTAATACAAATTAAAAAAAAAAATATAGTAAATGATGTTTTAGTCTAACAAGTTATTTATAATCTATTTCTTATATATTTAGATTATAGCTTCTTTGATTATGCCATTTTGTATCACCTTCTGCTAGGGTTTAAATTTGAAAACATGAAAATATATGGGATGAAGACCCATTTTTAAAGAGAAATTATTTTAAATGACAAAAGTGTTGAAAATATTTATAAACAATAACGAAATATCATAGTTAATTTTGGAAAATTTCGCAGATAGACAGTGAAATTTTGCTATATTTATAAATATTTTGGTTTATTTTCCTAAATTTGAAAACAATTCATTTTTAAAACATCAAAATTAAATTAGTTACTTGCATACTTACTAATTAAGAAAAAAATTATTTATCAATCTCGATTAATCACTAATCTATCTGGATGTGTTAGCAACCATGAAGTCTGTGGTCCGAATCCCTTTTAACTTTTGTTATACTAAAATATATTCCTAATCTATCTATATATCAATACTCTCTCTCAAATGGAGAAAACTTAATTTCTCGTTTAGTTACTTTTTAATCGTTTTAGATTTATTTTTACCGAGCATAGAGGTAAATATGATATTTGAACCAATAAAAAAACACAGATAATAATTTCTCTAATTAATTCGCCAAAATGAACTGGCAAAAAAAAAATTGTACTATTGATCTTGAAGTTAGAGCTTCGATTTTTCCAATCTCCATAATGCCAATAAGAAAAAAAAACTTTAACTAACTAAGATAACTAACCGAACTAAATAACATATAGGCTTCAATTATAACAACTCCTTGATTCAAGAGTGTACAAAAAGTCATCGAAAACGGAACGAACAAAATTAACATTGGTTAGTTGAGGATATGTCCCGACAGGTCGATTGTCGGTTTCCATTTAAAAAAAAAAAAAAAACTGATTGGCCAATATAAATATAGACATATATATTATTTATTTATTAGTCTTTTTTAGTTTTGTTACAACTTAGAGTTCATCCCTCCCCTCTAGCACAAAGTCCAAACCAGACATCCTTTCTCTCAATTAGGGAAAAAAAAAAAAAAAAACCCTAACTAAATGAATCTTTTCTTCCTTCACAATCAAATCTTTCTACATTGCTCGATACCTCCACGTGACCAACTCTCAAACTTTTTCCTCGAAGCTTCAAAGTTCCGCAAACCATGCTATGGACAATGACACGAGCACGACCACCTTTGTCCTTGGTTGATTGTGTCTCGTTTGTAGCAACCCCTTTGATTAGTCGCTCTTACTCCACCTTTATCTCTGTTTATTTTATGTCATGTCCCCAATTCTATCAATCTTTTACTCCCATCTAGATTGAAATAAAGTGGAAAAATAAAAAAGATAAAACTAATTATTGACAATTGATCAGTTAGCTTTCACATACAAAATACTGGTTAGTTTTCTTTTGAAACTAACACCAATCGACATATGCACACCCTTATCTTAATTGTTAACTTTTTTTCTTTTAAGTACAATAAAGTTGAGGTATTGAGATTTAATCCTCCCATTATAAGAAAAAAATTACATACCAATTATTTTTAAGTACATAACTTTTACCTACCTATATAAATTAATTAAGAGATGACATCTAGATGGAAAAACATATTTTTAGATTTATCGGATGTGTAGGTAGAGTAAATAGTAAAAATATGATTATAGTTTAAATTACATCAAAATATTGCTCCTTTATTATATCATATGCACTTTGAATGAGTTGGGCTGTGATTAAGTTCATATTTTGACAATAAAATGTACACTACAAATAAATTCTGTACTAATCCAATATACTTAAATTCTACCAAATACAAAAATCCATTAATCAAATAAATGAATAAATCCAATAAATCTCCAACAACCGAACATTTCTACACGCTGTCGTTTAAACAGGTAGCCGAAACCCGAAAGTACGGCATCAAACGAGTGTAGAACAAGCGGAAGTGTCGGGATCAAACAGCGCCGGAAGCAGATATTTCCGGCCATTCCGACCATTCGCATTGTAACTCCCACCGGTGACGGAATCGACGAGAAGCTCCCCAGGAAAGCCAGGATAAGAACCCTTGGCAAAGATTCCGGTGCAGGCCGACGCCGCCTCCAGCGGAGCCTCCTTAGGGCCCTGATAGAAGCCATTCCCAAAAGGGTTGGTGGCAGTTCCGGCGAGAAGAGCGGCGAGGTTAATTACAAGACCGTCCATTCCAACGTCGTTGTTGGGTGAGACCAGCGGCGGAGTTTGGGGACCGTACAAGGGCTGGTGGAAGGGCCAGGCGCAGTAACCGGGACATTGGGTTTGGGAATTACCCACCCAGATGTAAGCAAATTTATGGGTCTTTCCCTTAATGGGAGCTCCGAGAGAGGATCCATGCGAGCCGCATTTGTTGGAACAGAATCCGTCGACAGTGACATCGGCGGCGGTTAAGACGATGTTGATTGCATTCCGGTGGCCGCCTTTGGAAGCAAGAGCAAAAATGTCGGAATTGGCAAGAGATTTCCCAAGGGAGTAATTGGGGTCGAGAATTTGAGTGGCTAAAGAGAGAAACAGAGGTTGGATATTGGTATTGGTATAATATTTGCGAATGGAGTTCCACCAAGTGGAAACAGAGGGATTTGGGGAAATGGGTTTTGAAGAAGAAAGGGAAGAGAGGAAGTCGATGACAATGGCTTTGTGGGAAGGCTTGAAATTGCCATACCAAATGAGATTGAGGGAAACGTGGGGGGAGAGGAGAGGGCCATTGTGGTATTGGAAGAGAAGTTGGTTTTGGGTATTGGGGAATGATCTTGTGGGTGAAGAGAAAGGAAGTAAAGAGAGGAAGAGAGTAAGGAAAATGAAGGCAGCCATTGGAGAGAATTAGTAAGAGAAGAGAGAAAATGAGGAAGTTAGGGTTTGAAGAGACAATGGGGAGTGTGTATTTATTTGGAATACGCGTTTGGGGATTTTGGAATTGAGAAACAAAATCCATTGGGTAATTGGAGTTAGTTGGCTTTAGGTTTAAGTTTTTGTTTGATTCATAATATCATATATAATACAGCTAAGCTAAGGAACAAAATGGAAATAAAAGGTTAGGACTGAGGGTGGGGAGAATCTATTGTGTGAATGACTTTAATTTAAAATTTGGTTGATGGAAACAAAATAATGAAAGAAAGAGGCAGTGAAAGAAGTGGATGTTTATGGTTTTGAAGTGAAAAGTCAAATAAGAGAGGAGTTGGATACAACCATACAAACTAGGGGAATGCCTAATTCAACAGTTGTCTACTTTATTTTCAAACGACAATTTATAAAAATAAAAAAATAATAATAAAATTATAATAATTAGGGATGTTTACGGATGAATTGGTTATTATGGTCTGTTTATTATAGTAATTAAATTATAATAATTTGTAGGTCACAATTTGATACGAATTTATGAAGGGATCGGTGCTCTCTCACATCATAATAAATATCATAGTTATATTAATTATAAATTACGCATTTATTGTTATGGATAATAATTAGTCATTGCTCTAGCGGTCAAATCTAATATAGGTTTATAATAATTTTGTAATTAGTAGTAATTAATCTAGATGTCATATATCAATGCATTTAAAATTATATTTATGTGAAGGTTAGATTACAAATTTAGTCCCTAAGCTTTAAAAATTGTTACTGATAAATCTTTAAATTTTCAATTTTGACTCTAATCCCTAAAAATGTGTAATAAATATATAAATTTCAAATTTATATCTAATAGATCTTATAAATATTTAACCATTAATGTGTGTGTATATATATATATTCAATATTTTTTTAAAGTTTTGGAACTATACATAAGTTAAACTTCTACTATTGATACATTTATGTTGATACACTAAATACATCTATAATATACCATTGATACACTAATGATCTACTTGCAATTTATTTTGAATTAGTAATAATATACAATTAAAATGTCAATGTTACATTATTCTAAGGGATATATTTCATATTTGATATATCAAAAATATCATTGATACATATATATATATTTCTTTTTAAATGAGGTATATCAATTAATTAATGTACGAAATATGAAATATTTGTTATATTATTGATATACCAAATTAAGTATAACTTCTATACTATTAAAATCATACAAAAGTTTGAAAATAAAACGCAGAGTAACTAATATAATTTATATTTGATATTTCATTTGACAAAATTAATGCATTTAACATATACTATTAACATCAAAGTTGAACTACTTGATTAAAAATAACTTTAAATCAACACAAAACCAAAAATAAAAATAATATTTATCACAATCAAACAATATCAACCGACAACTGTAATACAATTAAATTCAAATATATCAATTGTATAAATGATATTATTTAGATAAAGTATATCAATTGATTGACATACCAAATATAATGTATATCTATTAACTAATATATCAAAATATAAAGTATTATTAGATATATCTGCTGATACACGAATCAGGGTGAACTTGTAAAATTAAAAAAATCGAGAACTAGACTTAATTTTTTTCCTATATTTACAATTTTAGAAAACTACTGATATATTTATAAATACATTTATTATTTATTTATTTATTTTACCTATTCCAATTTTCTTAAATAAAATGAGTGAGGACATAAAAGTCATGTTATACACCTTAGTTTCAAATTTCAACAATGGGTAAGGGAGAGAGGGGGGGGGAGGGAAGAAAAAAAAAAAAAGGATTGTGGGGTCTATTTTTTCGAATTACCCGTTACTCATGCAATTTGCATGATTCCATTTAATTTTATTCATTTTTTAGACTTTTCCTTATCTTCTACGCGCTTTTCTTTTACTTATTTTTCATTTTTAGACTTTTTTTTTTTTAGAAAACTTTTAGGAATTTGCACATGTGCCACTACAATTTTTTTTTCTCTTTGTAAATTTAGTGAAATCACACCCAATCCAAACATGCTAAAAATTCAAAACTCTTTTCCTATTGATATATTATTATATGTTAGTTTAGTAATAAAAAAGAAAACATAATTTCAATAAATAATTAAAAGAGAGTAACTTGCTTCACACCCAAATGCCAACTCCTCTCTTATTTGACTTTTCACTTCAAAACCATAAACATCCACTTCTTTCACTGCCTCTTTCTTTCATTATTTTGTTTCCATCAACCAAATTTTAAATTAAAGTCATTCACACAATAGATTCTCCCCACCCTCAGTCCTAACCTTTTATTTCCATTTTGTTCCTTAGCTTAGCTGTATTATATATGATATTATGAATCAAACAAAAACTTAAACCTAAAGCCAACTAACTCCAATTACTCAATGGATTTTGTTTCTCAATTCCAAAATCCCCAAACGCGTATTCCAAATAAATACACACTCCCCATTGTCTCTTCAAACCCTAACTTCCTCATTTTCTCTCTTCTCTTACTAATTCTCTCCAATGGCTGCCTTCATTTTCCTTACTCTCTTCCTCTCTTTACTTCCTTTCTCTTCACCCACACGATCATTCCCCAATACCCAAAACCAACTTCTCTTCCAATACCACAATGGCCCTCTCCTCTCGCCCCACGTTTCCCTCAATCTCATTTGGTATGGCAATTTCAAGCCTTCCCACAAAGCCATTGTCATCGACTTCCTCTCTTCCCTTTCTTCTTCAAAACCCATTTCCCCAAATCCCTCTGTTTCCACTTGGTGGAACTCCATTCGCAAATATTATACCAATACCAATATCCAACCTCTGTTTCTCTCTTTAGCCACTCAAATTCTCGACCCCAATTACTCCCTTGGGAAATCTCTTGCCAATTCCGACATTTTTGCTCTTGCTTCCAAAGGCGGCCACCGGAATGCAATCAACATCGTCTTAACCGCCGCCGATGTCACTGTCGACGGATTCTGTTCCACCAAATGCGGCTCGCATGGATCCTCTCTCGGAGCTCCCCTTAAGGGAAAGACCCATAAATTTGCTTACATCTGGGTGGGTAATTCCCAAACCCAATGTCCCGGTTACTGCGCCTGGCCCTTCCACCAGCCCTTGTACGGTCCCCAAACTCCGCCGCTGGTCTCACCCAACAACGACGTTGGAATGGACGGTCTTGTAATTAACCTCGCCGCTCTTCTCGCCGGAACTGCCACCAACCCTTTTGGGAATGGCTTCTATCAGGGCCCTAAGGAGGCTCCGCTGGAGGCGGCGTCGGCCTGCACCGGAATCTTTGCCAAGGGTTCTTATCCTGGCTTTCCTGGGGAGCTTCTCGTCGATTCCGTCACCGGTGGGAGTTACAATGCGAATGGTCGGAATGGCCGGAAATATCTGCTTCCGGCGCTGTTTGATCCGTCCACTTCCGGCTGTTCTACTCTCGTTTAACGCGTAAACGACGGCGTTTAGAAGTGATAGGCTTTGAAGATTTAATTACATTTATTCGTTTATTCATTCTAGGGAATTTTTGTATTCACATTTTTTATTTTTTGGTATATTTGATTAATACAGATACTTTATTAAATCTCAAGTTCTTATTTCAATATTACCCTGGAAAAGGGGATGCCGATTCCAATTTATAATTTAGTAACTTACAACTGAATTTATGAATGGTTATATAGAAATTGAGAAATGTTTAGAAGTTCCTAATATTAGAAGAATGGTTACAATTTTGAATTCAACTTATTATTATATGTGCATATAAAATTTCAAATTCCAAATGAACCTTTTTTATGATTTTTAGATTTAGATTTGTGGATTAAAAAACAAAATAAGTTCCCCTCTCACACCAACCAACAAAGTCTAAATGCAAATGTTAGGACATTGTATCTCCATATCCAACTTAGCATCGTTATATTCATCCTCTATACTAACTTATGTATTAAAATGTGTTGGGACACACATTTCGTCAATGTTGAGATTCTATTTTGCAAGTACATAAAGAACACTTATGATCAAGTCACTAGAACAATAATCATGTTTTGATAATTTGTATAAGAAGTTATGAAACATATAGTTGAAAAAATTTACATCTTAATTATTTTTAAAAGTAAAAATTTACTAAACAAGTTGAAACTAGATCATTTGGTTTCCTAGTTTGAGCAAAGAAAACTCACTCTCTAGGACGTGTTTAATAGCCCAACTTGAGTTGAGTTGAGTTGAGTTGGACTGGATAGGTTATCAAACTTGGACTATTTCATCAATAAAAATAAAATAGTGGATTTAATGACCCACCATTTTACCGCTCTCATTTTCCCATGTGTTTTGGTTATCCCCAACTTCCTCAATTACTCTATGTTTCTCTCTCCCTCATGCATCTCTCACACTACTCTTCTCTTCTTCTCTCTTCTTTTGTCTTCTGGTTTGTGTTTTCTCATCTTTTCTCTTCTTCCTCCAACTCATATGAGTTTTATTTTCCTTCATCTTCTTAACCCCTCTTTTTTCTTTTTCAATTTCTTTGGCTGTTTTTTTAAGATCAACCATATATGAACTTTTTTTTTTTTTTTTTAATTTTTATTTTTAGATTTGACTAATTCTTCTTCTACTACTTCATTTATTTTGCTTAGATCTAAAAATTTTTTGGATTTATGTTTTGGGTTTCGATTCCCATGTTGGCATTTATTTTTGCTTAGACGTAAAAATGAACCTTTTTTAGTGTTAAAATCAATTTGTTTACAAAAACTGCACTAAATATCTTAACTCAACTCTGATCCCCTTAATTCAACTATGATCCCCAAATGCAGACTTTTTAATTCAACTCAACTCAACTCGCATCACAAATACAGATATTTCAGCTCAATTCAACCTAACTTTACACTCCAAACACAAATAATCTAACTTTGCAGACAATCTAACTTTTCAGATAATTATTACCAATTCAACTTAACTCAACTTAATGCGACAAACCGTTCCAACCCGATTTTCACTTCTCTATTTCTCCACATATATTTGTACAATATTTTAAGAATGGAAGGTCCAACGAGATAAATCTATATTTGATATAAGATAAATCAAAATTTGTGCAAAACTCCAATTTATGACCATGGGCAAGCATGGAAATACTAATTGATAACTAAATATAACCATTCTTTTTTTTTTTTTTTTTTTTCAATTTCAACTACTGTGAGTTGGAGGTTGGAAACATCTACTATTCAAATGTTAACCAGTGACCAATTCACTAAGCTACATTCGGATTAACAAAATTATATGGTAGGTGAAATCCTATGACCATGATGGTAGTATTTCAAAGAGTAACTTTGATATATGCAACAATTAAACTTATTGTTCTCAAATAAAAAAATAAAATTTGCTACAAAAACATGAGCTTAGCTTAACTTCATTTAACTTGTAAAATCAACCACAACATTAGAGATTAAACTTCAAATCCAATATTGATTTTTTTTTTTGGTTAAAAATCACCTTTGGTCCCTCAACTTTTATTAAAATAACAATTTAGTCTCTAAACTTTTGTTGATAATAATTTAGTACTTATACTTTCAAAATTGTGACGATTTCGTCCTTGAACATAATAAGTAACAATTTAGTCTCTATACTTTATAATTTGTAACAAATTAGTCTTTATTGTGAAAAGCATTTTTAAGAGTTAAATGAAATTTCTTAAACACGAAGATCATTAAATTGATCGAAAATCAAAATTTTCTAAAAACTATAAAGATTAAAACGTTAGATAATAAAAGTTAACAATTTATTTTAAAGAGGTTTTCCATAATATGGACTAAATTGTTACAATTTTTAAAATATAGGCACTCAGTTGTTATTTATTAAAATTCAAGGACTAAATTGCTAGAAATGTAAAAGTATAAGAATAAATCTATACCAATTAGAATCCAGGACTAAATTGACAAAAGTTATTTTTAATTTTTAATTTTTTTTTTAAAGTTTAGTTTAGTTTATATCCGGAAGAGGCCCAATTGTTCTGTTTTCGGGCCCATTAGTGCAATATGTAGACGCTCATGGGGACGGCCCATAAGCAAGCCCATTGGATAACGAAACTAAACTATTTCCTTGTTTAATACTTCCAAAATTCCAATATACTATTAAAGGGAAAATACTTGCTTTCTACATACATAACAAAAGTGAAAGACATACTTTTTTATTTTCCTGAGTTCAACATATGGAAGCAAAGCTTTGAATTCTAAGTTTAATCGATAGTATATATTAAATTTGTACTATATTTGTATTTAAAAAAAAGTTATATTTTAGTATATTTTAAGATATATTTATTGCCAACATCAACATTACATAGCTCAATTTGACATTTTGCAAGTATTATTGACATAAAAAAGTATATTATTATTATTATTATTATTATTATTATTATTATTATTATTATTATTATTATTATTATATTACAATCCCGAGCATTATAGTTTAAAAAATAAAATAAAAACGCACACCAATTCTAAATTTCTAATGATAGGTCAACATTTTATTTTCAAACAATACCGTTTTTTGGTCAATAAAGGTATCATTACGGTGAAAAAAAAAAACAATCAATTACACATTTCCATTTAAAATAGGTTAATTTATGTCGAGCAACTCAACTTTAGGGTTTATTTCAATTATGGCCTACACTTTCCCTTTTAAAAAATTCACTTTCATCCTTAAATTTTAAAATTTTGTTATATACTTGAGTTTTTTCATTAGGATAAGATAAAAATTGATAGGAAGACTAATGTGTAAATATTGAAAGGGATATGTTACATATATTACAACATAATTAGCATAAATCAATGGTTGTTAATAAGTGTAACATATTATAACATAATTAACATAAATCAATGGTTGTTAATAAGTAAAAATTGATTAAGTAAATGATTTTATCAAAATATCTCTTGAGCTTAAATAAACATCAAATTTTTAAATGAAAAATGATAGTTTATTAAACATCAAATAATGTTTTTTTTCTTTTTCAATTGTCTTAGTTTATTTTAATGAAAAATGATACCTCTCCAGGACAATGAGACCCAAAGTATTCGTTGATATCTAACAATGCAACAGAAGTTACAGATATAGTAAAATTTAGATTTAAATTTTGGAGTCTATAAGTGATAAACTACATCGCTAATAGGAGTCTATCATCGATATGTTTTTCTATATTTGCAATTTTTTAAAAATGTTATTATACACTTAATTATTAGCCTTAAAATTGCTACTCATTGCAATTACCATTATTGTAATCTACACTTAACTACAATACAACTATCCAAAGACACTTAAATAGTTTGGTTAAAAGAGTTGGAAGTAACAAGTTGTGAACTCTACTCATTGATTGACCCAAGGAGTGTCCCACTATTACACATATTAATTTTTTTTATTAACTTCTTACATTGTGGACCCTAAGAATTCATGTAACACCCAAGTTTGAAATGGGTACATGCATGAATCGAGATCACATTTGACTAAGAAGGATTCTAAATATATGAAAGTATGGTTAAGAAATATCTAAAAGAATTGAAAGTTAACTTACACCAATAAGGTGCATCTTCCTATCAATGCCTGAATTATAGTAACTCAAAGATCAAGCGTGCTTAACTTGGAGAAATCTTTTAGTGGTTGACTTCCTGAAAATTTTTATACGAATACTGAATTGTGAGCCTAGAGCATTAGACTTCATAATTCTTTGAAGTTAACAACTCTACTCCATGCCTCAAACATTAAATTACTTATGGTCTATATTTATAAGGACAACTAATAAAGTGTATTAGTTATTATATTAAGATAAATTGTAGAATAGAGAGGATTAAAGAAATTGAGTTGGGATTCCCATACGCATTATCCGTATCGGCGACAAAATTCAATTCAAATTCAAATTCAAATTCAAATTCAAAACCTCGGCCTGGGGTCCCAAGGCGTGAGATGTAATACGCATAATCCTTCACCACCATAAATTAAAATTAAATGACGTCAGTTTATAATATTTTTGTTTCTAGTTACGTGTTCTTCAGCCTTAATTTTGGCTCCAATGAATCACTAAACCCAACCCCACCTAAGTGCTGATTTCTATTATTCTATCCTAAATTTTCCCATTATTTACTTTTTTTTTTTTTTTTTTACTTTTCACACCGGTGGATTAATTTTGTACCCTCTCATTTTAAAATTAACGAAGTATTTGATTTTACCCACTTAATTTTCATATAAATAAAATTTTATTTTGAATAACTAAAGTTATAACCTACAAATTGTGCCAAAAATGTTGGATTTCTTTTTTTAAATGTCAAATGACTCTTTGCTGACGTTAAGTTGAAATGAAATTATCGAAATGAACTTGCACACGCAGAAAAACCGATCTCGCTCTCACTTCCTTTCCTCTCTCACAACCGCTCTCATCTCTCTCGCTCATCAGAGTGGGTTGTGTCGGAGCTTAGACTCTTCGTGCTGAAGAAGAAGGAGTCAAAGAAGAAGAATGAGCAAAAGAAGAAGAAGCAAAGAAGAAAAGAGAGGGAGTTCTCGAAAAGAAAAGGAAAGAAAAGAAAAGAAAAGATAGAAAAAAAAAGAGACAAAGAAGAAGTCACTAGAGAAGAAGAGAAAAAAAAATAAATAAAAGAGAAAAGAACGTTGTATAATAAGATAAAAAAAATATATCAAGAAGGGCAACACCATAATTTCACGTGATCATGACATCATGAAAAGAACGTTGGAGAATAAGAGAAAAAGGAAAAAAAAAATCAAAATGGGGCAACACCGTAATTTCACATGATCATGACATCATCAAAGAGTTATTCAATATTTTTTTTAAAAAAAATTGGGTCATTTGTCATTTTGGACTTTTAAAGTAGGTCTTTTATCCGATTATTCTTATTTAATATAACAAAGTACCTTTTGCACGTAATAAAAGTAATTTTTTTTAAAAAAAATCACTCTCAAACATATATCCATAGTTAGATTGGTTGTCCTTATTTAAATGAACGGAAGATTATTCAAATTATGTGTTAGATAAATTGAGAAGCTCCTTCGTGACATTGACTGTGTCATAAATAGACAAATTATTGTTATGAATGGGCGACTAGGTGCATATTTTGGTTGATTTAAGTGCATACAAAAGTGTTTATATATATATATATATATATATATATATAATATAAATGTTTTGGAACACTGACTTATAGTCGATTCAAATAGGCTAGCTTTATTTCAACAAACTTTTTCGCCTATTTTCAAATTTGTATTGTTACTACATAATTTTACGGGAGAAAAATTTAGTCAATATTGGTAACTATTATTAAAAAAAAAAAAAGCATCAATCCTTTGACTTTAAACACACACCCTACTAATTGAATTATGTTCATTTTGACTATCTCTTTTCAATTACGTTATGTGATTTTGGTAGATTGAATAAGTTTAGTCCTAAACCTTTAGCTCTATATCGTCTATTTGGTCCCTAAATTTTTAAAAGTATTTAATACATTTTTAAAGTTATAATCTTATGTTTGATTAATAAATTCTTAATTTTGTATTTAATAAATACTCAAAATTTTAAATTTTTAATTATGTATGGAAACAAGAACATGATATATTTAATTTTTAAAAGAATATATTTAATAATTAATTTATTAGATGCAAATTAGATTATGTCTTAGAAGATATGTGAATTAAAAAAGAAAGGTCAGATACAAAATCTAAAAATTGCAGAATCTATTAAATCTAAATCTAAAGTTGAAAGTTGATGTATTGCCCTTGTAATTTAGAGAAATGAAAAATATATATATTTCTTAATTTTTTTTTGTAGGCAGTTTAGTTTAATTTTATAAATATCATCTTGCTGTATAACAAAATTTTACTATCTATCTGTAATAGATCACAATTGACTGTTGAAAGAAATGAAAAATAAGAAAATGTCCATCTGCAATAGATCGCGATAGACAGTTATAAGAAAATGTCAAATATATTATGATAACCCTTTACCCAATAGCTATCTGTGACGTAAAACATGATTTGACTGTTTAACTCATTACCTTTCACACGTGGGAGACACACGCACGGCAGAAAGCAGCCCCATTTTATTTCCGTGCTGTTCCGTTTCTCCAAAATATTCTTTTTTTAAGTTTTGTAGCAAATTTTAAACTTTGAGAATAAAATATTCATTATTATTTATAATCTTTAATATCAATTTCTAGTATATGTTTTCAGATCAATTTATACACATTTCAGATAGATATTATGAGATTTGTAATTTTGGCAATTAAATTTTTAATTTTTTTATGAGTAAATTAATTTAGATTTTAAATTATAATTACTATCTCACTCTCATTTTTACTGCAGTTGGAAAATAACAGATAAATTAAAGAGAAAACAATAAAACTGAAACACACAAGAATTTACATGAAAAACTTCAAATTCGGAGAAAAATTACGACACGCTAGAAAGAAATTCACTATGTAAAAAATTGTTACAATCATACAAAATAATTCTCTCTCCCGATTCCAGTTATAAGAATACCATCTCAAAACTTTTGTCTACTCACACCTTTTTCCACTCTTAAACTAGAGAATACAAAAGAAATTTAATTAGAATCAGCATATCAAACTTAGAGTGTTTCTAACATAGACAATTGAACAACAAAGACATATATAGACTCTTTTTATAGTGCCTAGAGAGTTCATGACTTTCCTAACCATTTTAATGTGGACAAACTCAAGACTTTCCTAAATCTCTTTGACGTGAGATAACTGTATTTTTAACATTTTGCCAAAAAATTTAACATGTATTATAATTATCTATTTTATTAATTTAACATTTGAAAAAGTAAATATATATTAAAAAAAATGTATCGATAATTTCAAAAATAACATTAATAAATAGTATTAATTGATTTACTCGTAATAATTTTATTTTACACTTAATTAAACAATTATAAATGTGACACTATATTTATTCAAGAAAGCCGTGAAATCTATGTAATATTTGATTGAAAGATATTATTAAAGGAAGACACTTCGTAATTGAAAAGCAATTTTGTTGGAATTGACGTACAATGAATTTGATTAAATTAAAAAAGAAAAAAAATCCTAAATTGGAATGTGAAAAATAAACGGTAAAGTTAAGCCGAAATTTGGATTTGTGTGTAAGAGTGATATTTTAATTGATAAAGTAGAATTCTGACAACAATTCCAAAGGATATTCATTCAACTTTCTCCATTATCAAATAATCTTAATTTTGGTTTATGGGCATAATTTTTATTGAATTTTGGATTAGTGCTTATCTATTAATCATGGAGAAATGTGAGACCACCACTAGCACCGAAGTGGGGTCGAACAACAGTAGCTTCTTCGTCTTTATTGTTTCAAATAATTAATTGGGATATATATATATATATATATATATATATCTATTTTTAAATATCATTTGTTTAGTTTTTTAGTTATAAATATGTTTTCAATTTAGTTCTTAACTTTTCAAAATCCTACAATTTTATCTATGAGATTTAAATTTTGTTTTAATTGTTTTCAAGATTTATACTTTATTTTTCTTTTCACTAAATACTCCTTTTTTTATGTTGATGTCTATTAATTATTTTAAAAGAATTATAATTGATTGAGTTTCACTATTAAAATTTAAATTTCAATTTTCACAAAAAAGTATTTTGAATTAATTAATACACGTTAAAGTCAACTATTAAAAGTGACTAGTTAATGAAAATTAGAGACAAAATTGAAACAAAACTTAAAATTCATAAGGTAAAATTGTAACATTTTGAAACCTATGGACTAAACTAAAACTTGTGTAACATTTTGAAACCTCGTGAATCAAATTAAAACTAGATTTAAAATGGAACCAAAAACCTATTTTTCTCTCATTTTTAAATTTGGTTCAACTTTAATTTTACACACACATACAAAGAATATAAAGAATAGAGATTCAAAGTTTCAAACCATTATCTAATCTTTGACTTCATTTTTACATTTTAAATAAATAGAGGAAGAGAACTATGAGTACTAATAGATTTTTTCCCCCTCTCTTTAATAAGAAAAGTCATTAACCCCTAATACATTGTGGTGTATACTTTTCTTTGTTAAAAATGGTTAATTTTTTCTTGTAATTATTCTATATTAATAATTTGCAAGGTTTCTTTAGAATTTTTATTTAAATAAAATAATTAGAAAAATATGATTGTCTGGAAAATATTTAGAGGAATATTGTAGTTTTGAAGGGAAAAGAAACTATATCCGATATTAAAGAAATGAGTAGATATTTTTAACGGTTATAGTTATATTAAAATTAAAAAAGAATTACTTAATTTTTACCAAATTCTAGAAACAATAACAAATTTTTAACTTAAAAAAAACATTTATAATATGAAATTAAAAAAAAACAAACAAAAATTTTAAGAACAAAATCATTACCAAATATGATATTACGTGTCAAAATAGAGTCGTAATTTTCAACAAGCACAAACTTTAGTTGGTTTATGTAATTTGATTTTCATTTTCCATTGGACTACCATGCCGAAAAAACGTGCAAATCACAATTTGCATAATAATGAAACTGAAGTCTTATATTCCTATTTGATAATAATTTTTTTTTATAATTTCGTACTAATTTTATTTCTCTTGAAAAATATATGAATTTTTAATTAACTTTAAAAAAATTGATTTTTAAAAATTGATTTTTATTTAGTTTATAAAAATTGACTTCAATTTTGGAAATAGTTCTAATTAAGAATAGATTTAAAAAAGATGTTTATGAATTGGAGTAATATTTATAAAATTAAAAATAAAACTAAATAGTAATTAAATAGAAAAACAATCGATGAATAAGTTATTTAATTAGTCACTTTAATTTAACATCGAATTTTCATATATATATATATATAACATACAAGAGCAGACACAATCAACGAAAAACTGCAAACTAAAAACAATTCAAATTTTCGGGGTGTAAAATATATTCGTATAAGTTCACACATAGTTCATCAATAATTAACGTGTATTTATTTCTTTGAAGTTAGAAGTTGAAATTTCAAATATCTTCATCCTCATTTATTTTTTGCTATATTTTTTTGTTCGATAAGTAAATAAAGTATATATGTTATTGTTTGTATCATATAATGTATTGTAAATTATACAATATTACAAAATAATAATTATACAATTTTTTTTAAACGTAAACATGATTATAAATAAATTAATAATAATTTATTGTCAACTAATATTTAGTGAGTAATTTATAAGTTAGTGTCAAAACACATTTTAAACAATTGTTTGAATTAGAATTTAGTTTATGAATTTGCTATCAAACACATATCTAAAAACATAAAATACAACTGTGCGTTTTCATTCAACTTCTATTTTAGATTTCCTACCGAACAGACCCTAAATCACTCAAAATCTCAAACAAATAAGGATTAAAACGGTACGATTATTAGGAAAAGGTTTTAATTAATACATCATTAAAGTAAATTGATCTTCTTTAGAAATCATTATAAAAGTTATGTGATGAAATTTCCAGATTTCAAAAAAGCTATGTGACAGAAATTTTCAGATTCCAAAAACAAGAAATTTGGAGTTGATTTCAAATACTCTAAAACTTAAAAACTAAATGGTTATCAAACAGGTCTTTCATGAAGTATGAACTGATCAAAACAACTCTTTTGACCTATTTCAAAATTCATTATTTTTTTTTCTATTTTAAAAATATCAATTGTATACTTTATAAACTTGAGAGATTTTATTGATTAAAACCATAAACTAGTAACGGTGTCAATTTGTCCCCTAAAATTTTATAAATGAATTCATTTAAACTCTCAATTCGGTTTGCTTGGAGAATAGTTCATGCAAGAGAATCAAGATACCCAAATGTAAATTTTACGAAATGAATAGCATTTAAAAACTAGTATACATGTGTAAGAATTCCTTCATGCATTAACGATTTAAAAAAAAAGATCATATATATTGAAGGATCTATCGATTCTCTCGTAAAAATTTAATATTCATACATATTAAAAGATAAATTTACATTCATCAATCACTGTCTATATGAAAGTTTATTACTGTTTATTATTATATATAACTGTTAAAGAGTAATATTTTCTTATATTTATAAATATTTAGATTCAATATAGGTGAGGAATTAATTATCTGCAGAATGAGTTGTCAGTTGCCACCAACTCCATCTTAATTAATTGAAGTGCCTGAGTGGATTATTTTATTACTTATTAATTCAATATAAATTTATATCTACCCATTTTGACGATTCCATTAATTCCCTAATTAAACTCCCTTATCTTTATTATAAAATGTCGTACGAATAATTCAAACTTTCACTAATACATAATAATAAATGTCAATTTTAAAGTTAATACGTATTTGAGCTAAAGTGGGACATGGATCCCATTTAAGTGACAAAAACATAACAATTATGAGAATTAAAATAAATATATTATGAACTAAAAATTAAGAATTAAAAATAAAAATGAAGCCAATTTAGGCTTAGCTCAACACATATCCTTAGTTATTGTATAAAAAAAGAAAATAAAAATTTAAATCTCATTTTTATTATTTTTAATAAATTATTCAAGCAATAATTTGCTTGGGATTATTTTTAATACTATTTGAATTTAAAATGTTAATCCTATTTTAGTATAAAAAAAATTAGGCAAAACGTACAGCATTTAATAAAGCATATTATATTGGAGTCGACAGATTTTTGTTATAGGGATGGAATGACATCATTGCAGATGAAATCAAATTAAATTATAATCAATTTATTTAACTTAAAGCATATTATAAAGAAACATAATCCTTTTTTTTCTTTCTTTTAAAGAATCTTTTAAATGTCTCAAATCGACAGATTTTCCCAGATTAGAAACATTAATCTGTGGCACCAATTGAAAATTAGTGTGAATTTTGTATATTGATCTTTTCTTCATCTTAAATTTCAAAATTAAATAACTATATTATAGTCTGTGGAACCCCCTCAATTTAATTTTTGGCTATGTCGGCCTTGCATTTCCCATCCCCCTTTGTCTTTCCCTTTAATTTAGCCCTTTGTTTACAAAAAGAAAATTATTCCACAGTTTATATATAATTTAATATATGTTTGCCCGAGTATGTTCAGATTGGTGTGATGTCGAGCTGAGTATGTTCCGATATAATATAACATTACTAAATATTGAAAGTTGATATGAAATTTAATAGAAGAACAACTATTCAATCTAGATTCTCAATTTCACAAAAATAAAAGGAGTAAAAACAAAACAAAAGAAATTGTAAGGATATTGTTTATAAGCTTAATTTAAAGAAAAAAAAAAGAAAAAAAAAACTTGAAGCTAAAAAATCAAATAATTATATCCGACAACTATTTAATAGATCAACTTTGTCGTCTTCAAGAGTTCCAAATCTCGAACACGTAAAACATGTAAAATTTAAATTTTTGAAAGTTATTTAAAACGTTAGAAAGTTTTTGCTAACACTTTGTTAATATTTTGTAAACAATATAGTATATCATATTTATGTTTAGTCGACTTATAATTAAGAGTATGTGACCATAATGTCTTATAAAAAAAAAAACCAAATATTAAAAAAAAAAATGTAACAACCACTTAATAGAGAGTTGTTATTCATTCAAACAAGAAATAAAATTTTCAAACAGAATAAAGTTAGATAAAAAGAAATTCCTCCCCAACTCTATTATGTGGACCAAATACTCTCTAAAGTTTTAACCAAACATACTACAACTACTATTATTTATTATTTATTATTTATTATTTATTTTGCCAAACACTCTTAATAAATAACTTCACCACTAAACTTTTTTGGGCCAATCGAAATAAAATATCGAACTCTTACTTATTGATGTACATGCAAAATAGTGAAATACCATTCAATATATACGCACCCATGTGACAATAATTTTATTGAGTAACGTGTCATGTGACAGTGTGATTGTGTGTCTAATTAATCAACGGATGTAAATTATAAAAAATATATATATAGATACATATTCTTAATAATTATCATATGTAAGCTAATGAGAACATAGCTCAATTGGCATCTGTATGTGTTAACGACTATAAAGTTTATAGTTCGAATACCCCCAACCCCTAATTCACTAAAAAAATACTATGTATAAGCTTGCAGGCATTAAAGCCATAATTTAACTTGCATGAGATTCTACAACTGCTACTATAAGTTTTGAAGGGACTCCTCCTATAACAATTAACAGTATTGAACAAGCAAGTCATTGGTCAAGAGAAATAAAATGACCAAATTTAGGGTGTGATTGGTTTAACTTTTCAAGTGTTTAATTTTGGAAAAAGTTGGAGTATTTGGCAACCACACAACATAGCTTTTGAAAAAATGAGTTTATGAAATAAGTTGGTTTAGTACAAACACTTGAAATCAATTTTTAGAAAACGACTCCTGAGTGTTTAATGGTTATTCCTAATTCTTATAATTCTTAAGTGCGCTCAAAATTAGTCATCTACCTCACTTCTACTATGTTGTCATGACTACCACCGCTCACTGCAGACCAACTCCAGCCGCCACCGTCGTTGGTCACCATCATGCTGATCAACCCCTCTGTCAACCACAGTTGCCAACCACCTCTGGCCATGAAAACCTCCAACCAACACCACCACCAATTCTAGCGGCAAGCGCCGTAGACGACTAACCCCATCTACCATTATTTTAAATTATTAGTTCATTGTATTTTATAGTCGTCATTTTATAATAATTTGACATTAATAAAAAAAATACTTCTAATGGATAACAAACCAAACAAATTTGCATAGAAAAACACTTATGTGAAAGAGTTGTCAAAACACATCAGTATTGTTCAAAAAATATTTTAGATAACTTTTATAAAAAAGTGTTTATATGAAAATGACTTGTAACTTGTTTGTTTCGAGTTAGATTCTCCTTAAAATAAATAATTTTTTTTTTTTAATAAAAAATGGAGGTCTCTAGACGCTCACCTGCCTCTCCTCCTGCCTTATTTGAACTTTAAAAAAAAAAAAAAATGCATATATACCAGAGAAGGAAATATATTATTATAAAAAAAAAAGAAATGAAAAAAGTGGTTTTGAAAACTTCCATCATGAATGACAAGTCAAAGTTGTGTCCATATAGAGAGGAAGTTGGAGTTTGGTTTCTAGTTCTCTCCATATTTGTGTCATTCACATTTTGAAGGCCGTGATAATTGACCAAATTAAATACAATTAAGCTGTGAAGAAATAGGCTTTAATATAATACAATCACCCCAAAATCATGTCTATAAAAACCCCCCCAAGACTCTACCATTCTTCTTCACCCACACTCCAAAAACTCTTTCTAACCCCACTCTTCAAAACCAAAAACAACAAGATGGGTTCAATGGAGAAACCCCATGCCGTTTGCATCCCATATCCAGCTCAAGGCCATATCAACCCTATGTTGAAGCTAGCCAAGCTTCTCCATTCCCACGGCTTCCACATCACCTTCGTCAACACGCACTTCAACCACCGTCGTCTCCTCAACTCCCGAGGCCCCACCGCTCTCGACGGTCTTTCGTCGTTTCGATTCGAATCCATCCCCGACGGTCTTCCTCCGACCGACGTCGATGCCACTCAGGATATTCCGTCTTTGTGCCAATCGACAAGACGGCTATGCTTGCAACCCTTTAGACACCTCCTCTCTAAGCTGAATTGTTGTCCCAATGTTCCAAGGGTGAGTTGTATTGTGTCTGATGGAGTTATGAGCTTCACACTTGATGCAGCTCAGGAGCTTGGAATTCCTGAAGTTCTGTTTTGGACAACTAGTGCTTGTGGGTTTTTGGCATATCTTCACTACCAACAACTTGTTGATAGAGGGTACACTCCTTTCAAAGGTACCATTTTGATTTTTTCTATTTTTGTCATTATACATTCCTTTTCAATTAATGGATTGGAACTTGCAATATAATAAAGATTAAAAAAAACATACTAACGAGGGACTAAACGCATCCATCCCCAAAATCCAGTACCAAAAATATATTTTTCTTCTTAAGAAATTACTTTGGATCAATTTGATACCAATTTTACTCTAAGTTTTCCCTTTTAAAACAAACATTTAAATTATTAACAGAATTAAATTAGAAAAAAAAAAGTTTTTTTTTTTTTTTTTTTTATAAGAGAAATTATTTTAAATAACAAAACTATTGAAAATATTTACATATGATAACAAAATATCATAGTTTATCTGAGATATACTGCATAGATCGTGATAGATTACTAGTAGTGGTCTATCGTAGATAGATTGTTCATTTTTCTATATTGAAAACAACCCTTTTTATAAATTTTTTTAAAAGACAAAAAACTAAAAGCTGAGGTCCCTCGTAGAATTATTTGGTTTTTAGTTTTTTTTTTTTTTTATAATTAAGTTTATAAACAGTTTTTCCAAATGAGTTTTTGAAAACTTAAAAAAGTAGTTTTTAAAAATTTGTTATTGTTTTTAAAATTTAGACTAAGAATTTAACTATTTTTTTATAAAAAAATAATTGTAAAACAATATAAGAAGTAGAGGTCGAGAAAATAAGCTTCAACTTCAAAAACAAAAATACAAAATCAAATGGCTACCAAACATGGCCTAAATGATTATCATTGAAGAAAGTACACTTTTTTTTTTTCTTTTACTTTTCAAATTTGGGCTTGAATTTCAAATATATCTTAAAAAAAAGAACATAACTAAGATTCATTTGATAATTAAACTGTTTAGTTTTAGAATTTGGGCTTATTTTCTCACTAAACTCAGTTTAAAAACTACTATTATTAGCTTAATTTCCATAAATCGAAAACTAAAAACAAAAGGAAGATCAAACCACTTACACTAAAAGTACTGTTTTTGTGCAGATGAAAGCTATTTAAGCAACAAGGAATATTTGGAGACAAAAATAGATTGGATTAAAGGAATGAAAGATATTCGATTAAGGGATATTCCAACATTTATTAGAACCACAGATCCTAAAGATGGAATGGTTGATTTCATATTGAGTGAAACAGAAAGAGCTAAAAGAGCATCGGCCATTGTTTTGAACACAGTTGCTTCATTAGAACAACAAGCTTTGGATGCTATTTCTTCCTTGTTGCCAGCTCCTGTTTTCTCAATTGGTCCTCTTCAGCTTCTCCTTCAACAAGTTCCTGATTCTGAACTCAAATCCCTTGGATCTAACTTGTGGAAAGAAGACAGATCATGCCTTCAATGGCTTGACCAAATGTCCCCCAACTCTGTCGTTTATGTCAACTTCGGTAATTACCACTCCATCCTAAACCCTAAACTTTAACGTATTCTTTGTTTGTTTCATTGTTCTTCAAAACCGTGTTTGTTCTCATTACTCATTAGTCAAAAGTACAATGTTATCAATTTATTTATTTATTATTTTTTTTTTTAAAAAAAAATAATTTATACTTGTTTTTATAACTAAGCTTATCAATACTACTATCTACTTATCTATTTGTTTATTTTTATTTATTATTATTTTTTTTATGTTATTAATTTGTAGGAGTGTTTCAAAATTAAAATCATTTTTGAAATTGAAATGTAAAAAATTTAAAGATAGAAAATGCGTTTACAGCTAAAATAAAAAAAAAAAGTTATTAAACGGAACAAAATTATTAAATAGTAAAATTGAAAACAGAGTGAGGTTTACAATTTAGCAAGCTATGGAAGAACAAAACAAATTGACGTTGCAAAATTTAAGCTCCCGATGGTCAATTATATGTTAGATTAGCAGTCAATTAATTAATTTCATATGGGTAACACAGGAAGCATCACAGTAATGACAGAAGATCAGCTGAAGGAATTTGCTTGGGGACTCGCAAACAGCAACCAAACGTTTTTATGGATCATTAGGCCGGATCTAGTGGCGGGGGACACGGCGGTGCTGCCACCGGAGTTCGTGGAGGCGACAAAAGAAAGAGGAATGTTAGCGAATTGGTGTCCACAAGAAGAGGTTCTACAACATCCGGCGATCGGTGGTTTTCTGACCCACAATGGATGGAATTCGACATTCGAAAGCATAGTGAGCGGAGTTCCGATGATTTGTTGGCCGTTCTTCGCCGAACAGCAAACCAATTGCCGGTATTGTTGCACAGAATGGGGAATTGGAATGGAAATTGATAGCAACGTTAAGAGACAAGAGATTGAGAAGCAAGTGAAGGAATTAATGGAAGGAGAGAAAGGGAAAGAGATGAGAAACAGAGCTCAACAATGGAAGAAACTGGCGGCCGATGCGGCGGCGCCCCACTCCGGTTCTTCTTTCCGGAATCTCGACAATTTGATCCACAAAGTCCTTCTTCAGTCTTATTCTTAATTTAATTTTCATATCACTCAATTTTTATTTATTATTGTGCCACATTAACGTCTATTCTATTAATTTTTTTTTTCTGTTGAATGTTTGATATTTACCTGCCAGTTTGTAATAATAAATTGATTTAAATTCTTATCTCATATCACATTAATTTTTTAAAACATTTATATCTCTTAAACTTTTAATTTTTAAAATTGGACTCTCAAACTTATATAAATATTAAATTTTAGTTCAATTGATCCTTCAAATTTATATAATTGTATAAATTGTAACATTTATACGAGTTTGAAGTTCAATTTTTATCATTTCTAAGTCGAATTTCTATAATTATTATAAGGTTGAAGGTTCACTTTTAACGCTGGTAGAAGTTTGGGGGTCCAATTTTTACAATTAAAAGTTGTGTAATTGTAACTATTACCATACGTGAGGGATATTTTTTACAATTTGCCCTTTTTTTTTTTTACTTTAAAAAACTATATGGTTTATGGCAATGTTAGTTTTGAGGTAGGAGATCCAACTTAATTGTTGTACTAATAAATGTAGTGAATGCGATTATTTCTTTAAAAATAAATAAATAAAATTACTATTCACTCCGGTTCATCTTTTCAAATCTCAACAATTTGATCCATAAAGTTGCTTCTTCAGTTTTCTTTTTAGTTCCATCTTCAAATCATTCAAATTTTATTTATTGTTTTTCACGTCAACGTCTTAATCGAAAACCTAGTGAGTTGGATGAAGTTTTATAAATTTTTCTCGTTTATTGTACGCATTAGATATTTACTTGCAAGTTGGAGTAATAAATTGATTTAAATTCATGAGTCCTATCACATCATTCTTTACTTCTAAAAACTATAAGATTTATTGTAATGTCGAGTTTGAGGTAAGAGATTCAATTTTCTCATTCCACATAGTCTAAATAGAACTTTATGATCTAGGATCTTTAAACTTGTAAAGACGTCTAATATGTTAATGACTACTCTTGTTTAAACATATTGGGTTGAAAGTATACAATGGAATATTATCATCAATGCTAAGTTGTCAACTTAGATATTGTGTCAATTAAGTTATGTTCACGAGGCAAGTTGACTATTTCATCTCAATTATTGTGTAGGTTTAAATTTAGGATAATTGCATTGGATATCACTTTTAAGGATAATGATTAAGTGTATAGTCACATTTTAAAATAAATTGCAAATGTAGCAAAATCTAAATTTGGTTATATTTGCAATTTTTTTTTTTTGCATTGTGCTATATCTATAAGTACTTTATATTTGATTGCTATATTTACAACTGTCCATTTATTTTACGTATTATTAAACTCGATTATCTAGGAAGCATTTGGCCTTTCAATTTCATAAATTTATGTTAAATAACTTATCTTCAATAGTGTTTACGATTAAAATTTGTACATTTATTGAATTTTTTTTTTTTTTTTTTTTTTTTT
>QLSR01000314.1:1803652-1817913 GCA_031780015.1 Citrullus colocynthis
AAAAAAAAAAAAAAAAAAAAAAAAAGAAAAAAGAAAAAAAATTGTGCATTTTTGAGCTATTTGAGAGACTGGGACGGAACCAAAATTAGTAAGAGTTAGAGAAAGTGTTGGAATGTGTGAGGAATCGAAGAGGAAACAAAAATAAGATTGTGAAGCGAAGATGAGAAAGAGGGTTTGGTTGATAACTATCAAAACAGAATTAGTTTTGTATTATAAATTGAGCTCACAACACTCAATCCTAACATAAATCGAGCTCAAAACAGTCAATTGAAAGGGAAAGAGTTTATCGTCTATATAAAAGGAGTAAAAATCCAAACAAACTAACCATTTTTTTTTATTTACAACCTATGGGGTGGGAGCAATCGAAATTTCAACTTTAAGGTTGATATTACAAGTATTATGCCAATCGAGCTAGGTTCATCTTAAAATAAAAAAAAAACCTGAACGGTTGACAAGTTATTAAACCTACTTGAAACTCGAGTACTGATAGAATAGAGGGCAAAAAAGTGTGAATAAAAGGGCAGTATAAATAGGGGCAAAAATGATGTGTGCTTCAACATACATTTAAGTTTCAGAATATGTTGAGTATAGTAGCATAGCAATACAAGATTCTTGTATTGGAGGTTAGGTTGGAGTGAATGACTTTGCTTGTGGTTTGTGGTTTGGACAACCATGTTCTTCCAAGCCATATTGTTTGACCACACCAATACATCAACAAATTTAATAATGTTAATTTGTAGGTGGGTAGTTCGTAAAAAAATGGAATGAATTTAGTATGTAGTTTGTAGATTTTGAAAATACAAATTAACATAATTTGTGTAATTAGTTTAAACAACTTCGGCTTTCACAACTTGAAAAAGGACAAATTCAGTTTGATTTAATATATAATAGGATTTTATAGTAAAGGCTAGTTGATATGATAATGATTATTGAGAGATGATGAACATGCGTCTATTGATTATTTGGTCTTTTGAAAATGTCACATATATTTTCTATAATGTTTTATATCTTATATAGAAAGATATGACCTTTTTATTTTTTATTTTTGATAAAGTTGGTTCTTTCTAATAGCTCCCACTTTTCTTTCTGTAAAAGATATCAAAGTGATTTATTTAATCTTTTTTCTTCAAAAATAATAGCAACGACTACTAGACTCTTTCGACTTTTTGCATCTACATATATATATATATATATATATATATATATATATATATATATATATATATATTTTATTGTGGATCTTTGTAGCAATTGTTTCTTTTTAGAGTTTGGTCGAACTTAGGGATGTCTTTTTTTTTCTCTTTTCTTGGAGATGGGACCCAGAAATACATGTTTATATAGATACTGACTTTGATATATTTGAATCGTGTTGAGTGTATATATATATATATATTGATAACTAAATAATTTGATAGGATAAGATTCTATATGTACATTTAACCATCTAAATTTTCAGTAAAAAATTACTTATGCAATTGAAAATTTTCAATTAAATTCAATTCATTTAATTCACTTTTAAAAACAAAATTTAGTTTTCATGAATTTCTGATGGGATTATCTGTTGCAAAATTTAATGGAAATAAAATGGGGAATGCATTCTCGTGCTCACTTTGTTGTATGAATATTTCTAGTTGATCTATTATTTTCTTCAAATTTTTGTATTGTAAAAAACGTGAACATTAACTTTAACAATGTATCATGAGTAACCCAATTGGTATCTACTCTTTTTTTTTTTTTTTTAATTCAATAATATAAGGAGATGAAAAATTGAATGAGATTATAATGCAATAACTATTTTAATTATATACCTAGATTATAATAACTAGTTGACATTCTTATTTTATATCTTTGAGCCTTTTTTATTTTTTTAATTAAAGTCAATTTCTTTCTAAGGAAAACATCTATAGAAATTATTTTCATGGCTACTTATTTTGTCAACGAAAATTGTTGTCTTTGGTGATTTTAAACCAAGTCTAAAATTGGCATCAAATGAGAACATGAGCGACCGAGCTAAAAAAAATTAACAATCTTTTGGCTAAGGGTGTACATGGATTGGGTTGGGTTGAGAATGTTTTTTGACGAACCTAAAAATTGGGGTTGGGGTTGGTTGGGTTGACAACCCAAAAGATCCAAATAAAGTCTAGGTTGGGTTGGGTTGGATTGTCGGGTTATAACTTATTTTTTTCTTTTTAATTAAAAAATGTAAGTTTATCTACAACACAACTAATAACTAGAATCTAATAAAATTAAAATATTAAATACCAAATATTTATGATATTTATTATAAACTTTAAACAAAAACAAGTATCATAACAATTTTAAATGAAAATATTAAAAATTCACAAATTAGTCAATACAAAGTAATCAAACTTTAAACAAAGAGAAAAAGAAATATATACACACACACCCACACACACATTATTAATATGTATAGAATTTAGATTGGGTTTACTCAAGAAAATTTTAACCAACCCGCAACCCAACCCAACCCTTACATTTTGGGTTGGGTAGTCTTGGTTCTCAGGTCATTTGAAGACCCCTAATTTTCGCAAAAAAATAACATCCTAGGACCAAACTGGGCCTAAGAAAATGTCTAATGGGGCATGTCTCACATGTGCCTCAGCCCAAAGCATCACCCTAAGACAAAAATGACCCTAGGAAAAAATGTTCAGCCTCGACCAAGTCTAGCAAAATGTCTAATGAGGCATACCCTGACTTAATAAGCTAAAGGGTTATCCTAATGTAGCTCGATAACTCTAGGTATCTACTCCCTCTGTCTCGGCATCAACCATTATAATATAATTTTCCAAGAAAATAAAATATTTTGAGATCTCATTTGATAAATATATTCCAGATGGATTGAGCTCCATTCATAGAGTCATCAAGCACGTTCTTCTGAATAACCAAAATGGGCCGGCCCACATTTGGCCTATGCTGGGCTTAGACCCATTTTATATCCCATCAAATTAAACCCAACATGGACTGGGCCATTAGGCCTAGTTGTGGGCTCAGGCCCCTTCAAACTGGGAAGAATAGATAAAGTTGGTACTTCCCAATTAGGCAGAGACGGTCAATATTCGTACCGCCGACAACATTCAAAGCAGTAATTTCAGTTTGAAGTGAAGATTAATAATAATGTCGGAAGAATAAAATGTCTTTTTAAGGTTTAGGACCCCTTCATTTCCTAACATTCCCTTTTCCCGCTTCCTGTCACTGCCACATTTCTAACCTCCCCCACATTTATGTGTGTAATATATATTAATCATTAGTTACTAAGTCCGCTTGATCAACCAACACATATATTTAGGGGCATTTGGCGAGCTATAATTTTGAGATTAATATGTTAGAGTTAGTAAGTTTGTATTTGTGGTATAGAATTGTAAGACAAAGTTTCTCCATAATTGTGAAAAGTAGATTAAAAGGAGAAGATGAAGTTACTCAATAACTGTAAAAAATAGAGATAGAAGGAAAGATTGAGTTCCTTGTTAAATGTGAAAAATATAAAGAAAATAGGAAGATAGAGTTACTCGATAAATGTACAATTTTAATAGTGTTTACTATTGAAATATTGAAATTGAGTTGTTTACGCCTACTTAAAATCGGGTTCAACGTTTTTATACCTTAGAATGCATTTCAAAACAAGGGAAGATGGAGTTACTCGAAATGTGTTTAACGTTTTTAGACCTTAGGGCGCATTTAGGAACACATCCTGAAACTCTTTTAATTTATTCACAGCACCCTCACTTTGAAATCAAGTTAGGGCTTTCGAAAAGTCGCTAGACTGGGCTTGTCTTCCATACCGTGATCCGATGTTGGATGAAAAAAAAAAAGCTTGAAAAATATTCATCACACTTTTATATTAATACCGAGTGAGGGCTTTGACAAAGTCATCGGGCTGGACAATTTATTCCTAACTAGATATGAATGTGAATGCTGGAAGTATCTTCTGACGTAAGTAAAAAGTTATATTTTAAGCGAAATGATTTAATTTTAGATAATATTTTTACCACATCTTCCTATGTAAAAAGAGAATAAGCAAAAAATATAGTTTGTGTTTGAATGGATGATTTTATATGGCAAGGTAATTTCATAAATGAGGTAGGTTTAAGCATTGAATGATTTCAGTTGGATTTTCATATAGTCACAATTCACAAGGCTCTCCCTCAAGTTTGTTTTTTCTTTCTCTTGTCAATAAATGCAGCTATATGTGGGATATTTTGAACCCCTCATTTCATGCCCTAATTTCTCATTTTTGTTGTTTACTTTCTATGACCACATTTATTTATAAAATTCAAATCGAACCGGACCGAACCGAATTCTACACCATTGAGAAAAAGCTAATAGTCTTGGTCCATTCCATCTATTTCTCAGAAAGAAGTGAAAATGACACACTTGCATTTGTATATAATAAACAAAGTACACAAAGACCCATGGAGTTTAGTATCACATGACATCTTACCCCACACCAATTCAACATTGCACCTTCATCACTTCAAAATATTATTCACATTTACAGAAAGAAAAAAAAAAAAAAAAATCATATGGGTGAGGTTAGGGATAACAAGTCCTCCTCAAATCTCTAATAAGATATATCGTTTATCGTTTATTGACTTTTTGATCTTTCTCTCTTTTTCAATTAATTTTAGATTTTGATACCATCTCCGTGTTATTTGTTTTTATGTTTTAAATTTATGCTTGTTTCCTCCCAATTTATTTATTATACTTTTCACATTTCTTAAAATATAATTCTTAATCAAATTTCAAAACAAAAACTGTTTACTGAAATCTACTTGTAGTTTTATTGTAGTTTTATTTTTTAAACACTTTGACTTGAAATTTGAAAGATAAAAAATGGGTAGTTTTCAAATGTAGCAAAATGTCATGTATATCATTGATAGATTACTATCATCTATTACTGTCTATCAGCGATAACAATGTCTATCATTGTCTACATCTAATAAACAATGATATTTTACTATATTTGTAAATATGTCCAACAGTTTTTTCATTTAATACAATTACTCTACAAAAAAGAATAGGCAGAAATGGTGTTTAATTATAAGTTAGTTTTTTTTTTTTTTTTTTTCATAAACCAAAAATAAAGTAGATATCAAATAGGATCTTGGTAGTTTTGAATGATAATCATATCGGTCAAGCTAATTAAAAATAGGATGATGAAAGATTCAATCATCATGTTTATCAAAACAATCGAAAATAAGATGAAGCGAAAACTACTCCATGTGATGATTAATAATTAATAAAGTGGGAAAGGGACACATTTTCTTATGCAAAATTAGATGTTAGAAGAGAAATTATAATACATCATCTCTTAAAAAAGAAGACTTTATGCATATCTCTACAAAGATTGATTGTAGGTATGAAGAATGAAATTCCATCACATTCACATGGAAATGCTGGCTTGGTATAGCTGATTTGTGGGGCTATAAAGACACAAAGGGCAAAGGTTATAATTGGGCAATACAAACAATACCCACAATACAACAAGTCTTGGGTATATATAGTAAGTGTAAAAATAATAATAATAATCGCACTCAACCTTATTTTTAAGGTTAATAATGAAGTCTATTGTATTATTTTTTAAAAGATTTAAATATATCAAAATCTATCAATGATAGGTTTTATTATTGATAGTCTCGTACCAATAATATAGTTTATCATTGATAGATTTCAAGAACTAGATCTAAATTTTGTTATATCTATAAATTTGTTTACATTATACTATATTTGTTAATACTTCGAGTTTTGTAGCTATATTTACAACTGTGCCTAAAAAAGTGGCATTGAAGCCATTATAACCTTATATGCTTTGCAGCTGCCTTGTGTTGTGGTCTCTTCAGTATAATGGCTATGTGAGTGCCCTTATTTCACATCAAACTTTCTCTGCTCCATTATTGAAATTGCAAAAACTTAAGTTAGAACTATAGGTTATAATGATTATACATCTTTAGATATTTGATCTGTCACCACTTATGAATTCGTTACAATTTAAACATTGTTATAATTATCAAATTCTCGATTCGAATTATTGAACGGTTACCATTTGACCCCTTTTTCTTTAATTCCATAGAAAGTAATTTAGGGTTCGTTTAGTGATCATTTGGCTTTTTATGTTTGAAAATTTAATCTATAAACACTACGTCCTATTCATTGATTTTTATGTTTTATTGCGTACATTTATTTTAAGAGTGTTTTTAAAATCAAAGTCGATTTTTAAAAATTAAAAAAAAAATGTAGTTTTTAAAAAAATAGTTTTGTTTTTGAAAATTTATTAAGAATTCAAATGTTTACATAGTAATTATGAAAATAATAGGTAAGAAATGAGGAGAAAACAAACACAAATTTTAAAAACTAAAACAAAATAACTAAGGTTTCATTAGATATCCAATTGGTTTTTGTCTTTAGTTTTTGAAAATTAAGCTTTTAAACACCTCTAAATCTTCATTTCACTAATAATTTACAAAAAAGAATAGTTTTGGAATTTGGAATTTAACTAAAAGTTCAACTATTTTACTTAAGAAAAATGCAGAACTATGGTAAAAATTCAAGAAAATAAGTTTAATTTTCAAGCGAAAAACTAAAACTTAATATAGTTATCAAATGAGACTTAAATGACTACTAGACATAACTTTAACCTTAAAAACAATCCCTTCATGATAAAAGGAAATCAATTTGATTTAACAATTTGCATAATTTAAGGAGTTTGATTGAAACAATACTTACCCTTAACGTTTAATTGCAACCATTTTAAGTTTGTGAAGGTGATTGTTGATGGAATGGAAGTTTTTGGGATCATATAGTTTTTGAAAATTTTGATTATTATTATAATATCATATATGCTTTTTGCTTTTCTTTTTAACTACCACAATACACTAACAAAAATGCACAAATAATACCTATAGTCAAAATCTAAATCAACTTACTACTCATAAGTCATAAAGATCGTTCTCACATGCATTTACTTTTTAGCCGATTTGCGGTCCTTTTCTGATTTTAAAAAACCAAACATATTAGGTTTTGGAGGGCTCACACATCCTAATAATGCACCCCCAAAAACCTCTCAAGTCAATTTCATAACAAATTTAATCATATTCTGATATAACCACTAACTATTTAGGTCTCGTTTGTTAATTATTTCATTTTTTAGTTTTAATTTTTAAAAATTAATCTATTTTCTCTATATTTTTTACAACGTTTTGCATCTTACTTAACAACAGTTGAATTCTTAGCCAAATTCTAAAAATAAAAACAATTTTTTAAAAGCTACTTTTTTTAGTTTTAAAAAATTTGGCTTGGTTTTTTAAACTATTGGTAAAAACTAGACCCAAATGAAGAAATTTAGTGGTAAGAGTAGTGTCTATAAGCTTAATTTTCAAAACCAAAAACCAAATGTTTGCATAACTCTGCATTAGTTTTTTGTTTTTGTTTTTTAAAATTAAGCCTATAGACACTACTTCTAACTCTAAATTTCTTCTTTTGTTATCTACTTTTTACCAATGATTTAGAAATTCAAGCCAAAATTTGGAAACTAAAGAAAGTAGCTTTTAAAACCTTGTTTTTATTTTTGAAATTTGGCTAAGAATTCAACTACTGTACTTAAGAAATATGGAAATCATTGTAAGAAATAGGGAGTAAATACGCTTGATTTTCAATAACTAAAAATCAAATACAAAGTGATTACCAAACAAGACCCAATTGAAGGGCTTTTTTTTTTTTTGTATATATAACAAAATGAGCCGACTTATTAACAATTATAGTAAAAGGGTAAAAAGTAGTTTATCACTATCTATCAGACACTGATAGACGCTCTTTTCCTCTTTTTTGCTAAACTAAGTAGCTCGCTTTTTAAATGTAAATTACAATTTTGGTCATCATACTTTGATGTTTGTTCAATTTTTGTCTCTATACTTTCAATTATTCAATTTTAGTTTTCGTACTTCCAATAAATCTTAAATTTAGTCCCTCAAAGTTAATTTTTATCGAAATTGATTTAATAATAATAATAATAATAATCTTCAAACAAGAAAATAAAATATGTGAATATATTTTTGAAAAGGTTGTTTTCACATATAGTAAAATGAGTTAACTTATTTACAAATATAGCAAAATGATAAAAAGTAGTATATTAATAATAGTAGTGTATCATCATCGTCCATCTATAAATATTTCCAAAAACAATTACTCCTTTCTCCTTTTTTTTTTTTTTTTTTTCTTGGGTCCATAAACTTATATTTAATTTTTCTTTCTAAAAAGTTTTCAAAGGAAAAAAAACAAAATTATCTTCTATGGTCACTACTGATGCATTAAGGAGTCTGATGTTTGAATCCTAAACAAACAAAAGATCTTTCTCAACTATGATGTCTCAAATGATTTAGAATGGGAGGCTGAATTTTTAATTTGATTGAGAAAGGGAGATTGATACAATACACACATATATTTTGGACCACAAACTATATATTTATAAGGTTGATGTTATAATTCTCATTGTCCTCTGCATAATAAATTGCAACTTTATATTGTTTAATACATTTAAATTTCTAACATCTAATATGATTTTGAAATGTTTAATGGACGAGTACCTATCCTTTGAGTTAAGCTTTAATTTAGTTGTTAAGATTTTAAGGGTTTTAATTTTGTTGTGAAGTTTGATTAAACCTCAATAATCATTTCTTATACTATTGCGTGCAAAAGAAGAAGAAAATAAACTAACATTTCCTCTTTTTCTTTTAATGTCAAATTAAAATATCATTTTGGTTCATATATTTTGGAGTTTGTACTTTCAGTAAATCTTAAATTTAATCTCAACTATTAGTTTAATGTGGATTTTTTATTATTTTTTTTACTAGAATTTTCTCTATTAAATTTGAGAACATATTTACCTGTTTGTTTTTTTTATGAAAATTATTCTGATTGTTAAAATTGGACATTTGAAAGTACAGAGACTAAAATTGAACAAATTTCAAAATACAAGAATGAAAATGGTATTTTAACCAAAATTTAACCCATAGATGGTTAAATTCATGGTTTTGTGGATAATAGATTTTTAAATATGTAATTTTGTATCTAGGTCAAATTTTCAATTTTTTATTGACCTATTTAATATTTTTATAAAAAATTCACAGACAGAAGGGGAAAAAAAAAAAAAAAAAAAAACCTCAAGTATAGCATTCCTATTACGTATACAATTTGAATTTAAATATAACATTTCAGTTAATTTTTAAAATTTTTAAATATATTAAAATTAATTTAAAAGAAAATTGAAAGTCCGATAGTAGAAGACTTTATTGATAGATTTGAAAGTCGAAAAATTTAACTTTATGACATTTTACTATGTAAAACAAAAACTATATTATATATCTAAATATGATAAAATCATAGTTAGGGAATAAATCCTAATATTTTAAAACTACTAAATTAAAATTAAGCTACATTAATTAATAATCAAATTGAGCTAGTTTTGGTTTTCTTTTCTTTCTTTCTTTCTCTTTTTTTTTTTTTTTTTTTTGTGATTGATAAACAAACAAACAAAATGATGCAGAGGTTGAGGGAAATAATTTAATTAAATTGAAGCACCACAACACGTGGGGGCGTTTTGGTAAATATTTAGCTCTAAAACAAAAGAAATTTAGTATAAATAAATTCAAATAATAATAATAATAATAATTTGAAAAGAAAACATTTATTATTTATGGCGTTAGTAATATGGGCATTATATGTTGGCCCAAAACCTTATCTAAAATTCTAAACCGGCAACTGGACTAGTCCCTTTCCCATCCCATCCCAATCACTTCCTATTTTCAAATAACAATTATTTTTCATATATCTTAATTTGGTCTCTAATTTTTAAAATATTACATTTTTATTTGCGAGTTTTGAGTTTAGACTAGTTTAAATACGTTTTAAAAAATTAATTAACAATGTTATGCGAATTATGAATAATAAATAAAATTTACATTAGTTACACGGTAGTAAATATGTCCTTTGAGTTTTGGACCCTAGGTTTCAAAATATTACGTTTTTACCTATAAATTTTAAATTTGCTTTGATTTGATCCTTAAATTTTAAGATTTACACTTTTAAACGTAATTTTCAATTAATATTCACTTTTAATCATTTATGTTTTTATCTGTTAATTGATTTAGTAATTTAAATAATTATAATTCATTCGTTTTTAATTATTTTTAATCAATATTAAAATTAATTATAAAATTTTACTTTATAATTATTTAAAATTAATTAATTAAAAAATCAAAAGTAGAATTATAGATGTTGAAATACTATATGAATATTGAACTCAAAATTTAAAGTGTGAAAATTTATTTTGAAATTTAATGGTTAAATAAAAATTAAATTCGAAATTTAATGGTAAAATCATAATTTTTTTTGTAGCTAAAATTAAATTCAATAAAAACTCAAACTTAAACACTAAAATGTTGAAAAGAATATCAATTTATACTCCTAAATTTAAACGGTTGTATCCACAGAAAATCATAAACTAATAATTGTATCATATTTAAATTCTAAACTTTTGTAAGTGCATCAATTTACATGCTTCATCACATTTTGTCTTGAAAAATCTCATGTGAAACTGATAATTATATCATTAAATTATTAAACTTTCATAAATCAATCAATTTAGACTCTTAGTCTAAATATTCTTTGAAAATTCTCAATACATTTACTCTAATATTCTATTTTGAAAGATTGATATTTGAAGAAGTCTTCCCAAGTTTGAATAGATGACTTTCAAAGATAATCGCACTAAAATGTTTAATTTGATATTTGCAAAAGAAAATATATATATATATATTCCCATATCCTTTTTTTTATTGTACAATTCAATAAATCCTCATCCTATTTTTGGGCAAGTGGGGTGCAGTTTCTATTCCAGTAAAAGCCAAGTTTCTCCCCCCTCATTATTATCCCCCTTATCCCTTTTTTCCCTCACAAAAATTCCCTTTTTCTTACTCCCCTATCCTTTAAATTCTTTTGTACTTCAATTAGAAACACATGTTTTTGGTTCTTGGAATTTGAAAGTTGGGTTAAACTTAAAAAGGAAATATATATATATATATATATATATATTTTGGATAGATTTTTTTTTCAATATCCACTATTCTGACCTTTTAAATTTTTTATTTTATATACAAAGACATTCAACCTTGCAACATGTCCAATAAATTGTTAGATTTAAAAGATGCTAGGTTAAAAGTGCTATAGCTTAATTCAATTTTTTTTCGTCTATGTATTTCATGACAAAAGCCTTTAAGATGCTTTATTTATTTTTATTCTTTTTAAAGAAATAAGATTATAACGAAATTTTTTAAAATTTGGAGATATAATCGAAACCAACTCATTTATAATTTAATCGAACACTAATAATAGGAAAGCTTCTTTGTCCTTTTCTCTGCTATTGAATGAAAACGTTAAATTATAAAACTTTTCTCATATTTAGATAAAACTATAATTTAGTCTCTATCTATAGTTTATATTAAATTTTAGTTCTCATAGTTTGATAAAATTTTCATAAATATTTCCTACCTTAGAGACTATTTATGAAGATTTTATCAAACCGTATGAATTACTTATGAGGTTTTATCATACTATAGGGATTATATTAGAAACTAAACTTGAGTTTCTTTAAATTATAGGAATCAAATAAAGTAGTAATACATGTGAATCATTCGAAGGAAAATTCGGTATAAAAAGAAACAATTTCTCCGATTGAAAAAACATTAAGAAAAAAGAAAAAAATATATATTTATTTTTTTTGCTATATTATAAATATTTTGGACGGAATATAACAATCTCTACATTCGCCATATTTTCGGGATTTAAAGAATATTTGTTAATGATTCAGATTGTGAATTTGAAACCCACATTTAAGGTTGTACTCATAAATTTCCAAAATTCAATTCATATATTATAAACGTTGTAGATAATTAAACACTGACCAGCCGACCACGACAGCTGCTATTGCAAATTTTAGGCTAAGCCCAAACGACACCGTTTGTAGTTCCTCATTTTGTATGTCGGAAAAAGAAAATTAAAAAAAAAAATCCATTTATTTGGAATTATTATACGACGCCGCTTGATGTAGCACATGGAGTTAAACATAAGGGACAAAGGAAATAGTGGTCTCAAGTCAAACCAAAAATCAACATCCCACATGCTTTACTTATTCGAACCACAGCCGACTCTAGATCCAATTCTATCTCATTTAGATAAAATAATAAAAAATTAAAAATTAAAAATAAAATTTTAAAGTCCCGTTTTGTAATCATTTCGGCCCGTTTTATAATCATTTAAGGTTTGGTTTTATAACTATTTCATTTTTTGTTTTTTTTTTTAAATTAAGTCTATAGACTCTACTTCCACCTTCAAATTTATTCATTTGTTATCTATTTTTTATAAATGGTTTAAAAAATCATGCCAAAATTTGAAAACCAACAAAAATAGCTTTTAGAAAATGATGTTTTCAAAAATAGAAAAATTGTTCGAAATAATTACAAATATAGCAAAATTTTACTTTCTATTTGTGATAAACCGCAATAGACCCAGATAGACGTCTATCATTTTATTAGATGGATACGGATAGATGGATGTCCATAGCAGTCTATCACAGATAAAAAATAAAATTTTGCTATAAATAGTTTTATATTTTTTCTATTTATAATTATTTTCCTTTTAAAAACTTGTTTTTGTTTTTAGAATTTGACGAAAAATCCAACTATTGTACTTAACAGAGATGCAGATCAATGTAAGAAACAAGGGAGGAAATAAGTTTAATTTTCAAAAACAAAATGGTTAACAAACAGGGGCTAAGTTTTTTGTTTTTTGTTTTCCAAAATAAAGCTTTAGAGACTATTTCTACCTCCAAAATTCTTCCTTTGTTATCTCCTTTTTACCAATAGTTTAAAAAACCAAGTCGAACTGTGAAAAATAAAATATATATATATATATATATATAGTTTTTAAAAACTTTTTTTTAATTTAGTTAAAAATTTAACTATTGTACTTAAAAAATATGCAAATTATATGAACGAAGTAGGCTTAATTTTCAAAAACCAAAAACAAAACACAAAATGATTATCTAAATTATTCTTTCATAAGTACATTGTTACAACATCGAGATAATTTAAACTTGAAATCCAAACTTATTCTCCATTCTACAAAATTTTCTTCTTTTCTAATTTTGACATTGAAATTTTTATTCTTTATTTTGTAAATTTCATTTTTTTTTCAAATTATAACTTTATTATTGAACTACGTTAGAGTTAGATGAAATTTTAGAAAGGACATGAGTTTTTGTTAGTGTTTAATATGATGATTTTAACATAATATGTTTTATTATTTACTACTTAAAATTTATTTAAATAATACTTGATTTCAACCTATGTGGTTCATATATGCTCACATTAACACGTAGTATGCACATAGTTTAGACTATATTCTTCATGACCAATGTAAATGCTAAAGTAATTTTTTTTTAAGATTACAAACATATTAAAATATTAAAATAGACATTTGAAAATATTAGGGAAAAAATAAAGGAAACCTAAAATTTATAGACAAAAAATCATAAATTTTAAAATTTCGACCAAAATATAATAATATTGAAGACAGAAAGTTCAAATAAGATTGAAACCAATATATATTACGCCTATTAATTTATAATTTACATCTACTTTTTGCTATATTCTATCAGTCTCATCTCTATCGTATATATTTATTATTTCTTTAAAGTCTATCATATGTATATATCTTGAATCTATTGACGTTGAAGGTCAAAACCTTTGGCAACATTGATGGTCATTAGAATATTTTTTTTCTTGGACCCACAAATTTTTAAAAAGAAAAAATCTTTGCGCGGGAAAGAATAGTAGTGAAGGCTTTCGTGAGATTTCGAATAATTAAGGGGTGTTTCATAGTCAAGTTCATCAAACTTGGGCTGACATTTGTTTCACTAATAAAAATAAAATTACCCGCCGTTTTACCACTCTCATTTTTCCATGCGTTTTGATTTATCTCCCAACTCCCTAAATTACTCTATGTTTCTCTCTCCCTCGTGCATTTATGACATTTCTCTTCTTCTCTCTTCTTTCGGCGTCCGGCTTGTGTTTCCTCATCTTCTCTCTTCTTTCTCCATCTGAATCGTATGAGTTTTATTTTCCTTTGTCTTCTCAACCCCTCTTTTTTTTTTTTTTGATTTTGTTTTTGTTGCTGTTTTTTTTTTTTTTTTT